>JANSTV010012229.1:0-30673 GCA_027564135.1 Lestremia cinerea
CGGTCTGCAATGCATGCGGATTGTATTTCAAATTGCATGGCGTTAATAGGTTCGTGTTCGATGATGGGCGTTGCTTTTTGTGGAATTGGATCGATGCATTGCCTATCGATTGGCCGGAGAGCAACACAGTTGCGTTGAATAGCCGGATTTTTAACGTCATTGTTCCCTTTCAGACCGTTGGCAATGCGCAAAGATGGAATACAGACGAGAAAGCGTAAGCCCAAGAAGAGCAATAGCAACGGCGGAAGCGGCGGGAGTGATGCTGACTTATTGACTGGCAAAAAGGGCGAAGGCAACAGTGACATCAAACCAAGTCTGACACAACCCACTTTGGAGTCTGTGACGACGCAACAATCTCATCACCATTTGATCTCCGATCGGGGAATGCCGCAGAAATTCAGCCATCATTCACCGAAGCATGCCATTTTATCGCCTTCGGCGACCACAACACCGTTGATATCACGGAACATGCATCCGCATGCGGTGAACAGTAGCAGCGGGTCCAGCATCGCCTCATACTCATCACCACATTCCGTAATGGCCAACAACAAATACGATTTCTCGCCCACCGGAGCTTCGTCCAGCAATATGGCCAGCAGTCCCGGCGGCAGCACAAATTCTTATATGCATCCCGGCAGCCATCCGCACTCACCCCACGGCAGCATCAAATCAGAGGCAAATGCCTCCAATTACGACTACATGAATGGCTGTGGCTACTTTGGCAGTTCGTTCGGTACGTTGCCAACGCCAGCACCAGCAGGCGTCTACACTGCTTCTGATCTCACCGATTATCATTACCAACACGCTGCCAAATTGATGGCCTCGTGAAGGAAATTCCATGCATTTTTCTCTTAGGATTACGAAAGAATACTCTATTTGTAGACTTAATTGATAATAACTTTAATAATAATCAAGTTTGCAGTATGAACATGTGAGTTTTCTTCAAAAAAAATCGGTGGAAAAGCTTTTATCCGCGAACAGTAGTTCTCACTTATCACTAGCTGATTATCCAGTTTCTTCGCGTTGAACACGTTGCTTCTTAATTACGGAACACCATCAGTTGACAACATAATTCAGTGTGTATTCATTTGCCGAGTGCGCATCATCGTTATGATGATGGCGTTCGGCGTAATTCTGGTCAGCCGGAAATGGCAAAGCTCGTTAGCAATGGAAAACAACCGAAAATTAGTGATTTGAAACCATGTTTAATTACGAGCTCACAGTGCATTATGTCAAAAAGAGTGAATCCCCTTGGCAACAATGTTGAAGTACAATTTGATGGTCGCCAAATGAATAAGTTTCGATTTGGCTGTTATCCGCCAGAAATGTTGTACTTTGGCAATGTATTCGCCTTCCAGAAGCATTTCTGGGAAATCCGTTGGATCAATTGTGAAATTCTTCGCGTAAACTGTGCCCTGCAACGGAAGAAAATCGATTCTAGAACTAAATTTCACTAATCGAACTCACCGAGTACGGGCACGAATGGATGGCATTGGTGTGTTTCTTGAAATCTTCCAAAAAGTAGGAAATTATCGGGAAATTGACAGTTCCTTTGAGAAATCCGCACAAGTCTATGGTCGTGTTGACGATGAGATAAGGGCGATACTCCATGTTTGTGCCTTTCTTGTAGCCCGTAAAGCTTGTCTGGCAACAATTAAAGCTGCGATTATCGAGACAAAGTGGCAATTGATGCACGCGATTACCATTATGTGATTGAGCTCCTTGTTTGGCGCAATCACCACGTAGCCCGAAATCATTGGTTGTGTTCGATTGTAGTATCCCACTTCGACTGAGAAATTGTGGATTAGCGGTGAATGGACCTCAACTTGGAAGTCTTTTAACGTGAAGGAAAAATGCTGAAAATTAAGTTGAAGTAGCAACATCTTTTATTCGACGGTATCACTCACTTTTCCATCGCAAGGCAACCATTGCAGGGCCAAAGAGACCAAAATGGTGGCACAGCTGAGTTGGTTTCGACGAAGACTCTCACTCTCATTGATCTCGATTTAATGAACAAGAAGTGATCAATCGGTTGACATCACACAATAATGCATCATCGGACAGACCAAAACCAAGACCAGCAAACACTGAAATACATTGAATGGCTACTACTCACTCGTCCATTCGTTTAAGTTTTTTTCATAGGGAATTGCAGCACCTACACAATCAAAAGCGCACACAACCGATAATCGCACAGAGAGGAGGCGAATTGTCGGTACACCACCACAATGAGCAATGGAAATGAATAGAGAGTCAATGTTTGGGAGTCATGTTTTACTGCGAATCAATTTATAATGGAATCAGAACTCTGTTAAAAGGAGTAAATCCCTTTGGCGACGATGTTGAAATATAATCGACTAGTCGCAAGGTGAATGAGCTTCGATTTGGGGGTTTTCCGCGAAAAGTAGAGCACTTTGGCGATAAATTCACCTTCCGGAAGCAGCTCTGGGAAGTCCGTTAGATCTATCGTTAGATTCTTCGCGTAAATTGTGCCCTGGAATTTAAAAAAACAAACGTCTAGAACTGAATTCATGAGTTGATTTCCAGTGAACTTGCCGAGAACGGACACGGATGAATGGTATTGGTGTACTTTTTGAAATCTTTCAAGAAGTACGAAACTAGCGGAAAGTCGACAGTGCCTTTGAGGAAAGCGCACAAATCCAGCATCGTATTGACGAAGAGGTACGGACGATACTCCATGTTTGTAGCCTTCTTGTAACCTGTAATGCTTGTCTGACGGCAAGCTTAAAGCTGTGATTATCGAAACAAGATTTCAGTCGATGTGCACGGTTACCATCAAGTGATCGAGCTGCTTGTTACGCGCTATCTCCACATATCCAGAGACCATTGGCTGCGTTCGATTGAAATACCCCAATTCGAGTGAGAAATTGTGGATTAGCGGAGAAAAGACTTCAGCTCGAAAGTCTTTCAACCCGAAGGTGTAATCCTGTAAATGGAAATTATTATCGGGAAAACACATTTTCGGCGAAATTGCTTACTTTTCCTTTGCAAGGCAAACATTGCAGGGCCAACAAGACCGTTACGGCCGTGTAGCTGACTTGGTTACGGTAATACAACATATTCGACGTTCCAGTAATAACTGATGAAGCTGACCATTTTCTCGTTAATTTTGATTAGGCAGGGGAATGGCTCTGACTGACGTCAATCTGTTGACAACAAACAATTGTGCTTTATCGAGCGGACCAGAACCACTAACAGCAAGCAATTAATTGTACGTACTGGCCATTTCCTTTACTCACAGATTTGCGGACTGATAGAGATTTTACGCAGAAATACAAGAACGAAGGAAACTGCATGATCCGACCAGATTAGCTAATAATTTTCGAAAACACAAATGGTTTTGGAGCTCATTGGCCTCTGAGCTGGAGCTGTTTGCATTGATTTAGTAAGTTATCCTCGATGACTAATGCTTGGTCATCTTTGCTGTTGCTGAACACTGTCATGTCCTTCCTGACAGTTCATCGACCAGTATTCGACTTAAGCTCGCGGTTAAGATTGAATTAGGGCTTTGAAACTCCACGTTCAGTGCGCCTGGAAAGTTATATGTAGACAACATAATTTGTTGGCTAAAATCCGTTTTGAGAAATCAATGACCTCGCCATTTTTAGTTAAAAACATTAATATTTATTCTTGTGGAAAAAAAATCATATAAGTTGCTTTAAAATATACTGTTATTCCATTGGATATATTCTCTTAAAGTTTAATTAATTTAACCTAATAATTAACGCTGTACATCCTTCGATTCGATGACGTCACAGTTCCCTTTCAAATGCATCATCGAAGAAAATGTGCCAATTTGCACTTTGTGACCACCGTCGATTCGGAAATCCTTTCCTTAGTCTATTGAAAATGTTGTTGGTGTTGAAAACTCTATTGTGAGCCGACCAAACAGCTAAACGAATCGTCAGCGAATACCGTTTATTCTAACAATTTGCGAGTGCATTCCTCAAAGTCCATTCAAGTTGAGCTGGTCGATTGTCGTGGCTTAACATCATCGTCATCATCGTCGTCGCTCTGAAGCAATTTCTTCAAGTCCATCGACGCCACTTTCTCGCCTTTCGATTGTGCTTGAGTCAAAAACAGCTCCTTCAAAAATTTCAAATCTTTCGATTTTCCTTTGATTTTCTCCTCGAGCACTTGATTTCTGACTTTCAATTCACGCACTCGTGCCTGGGTCTCCTGGGTTCGTTGTTTCGATTTGACGCGACTCCGTTTGACAGCCTGTCAACAAAGAAAAACATCGGATTAGCTTTATTTTAACATAGCGCGCGCCATGAAGCTGCTCCAAATCAAACATGCTCGAACATGATCGCGAATAGATCGCAACATTTGACCCAAATGTGATCTGTTTCCGTGTGATGTCGACATACCTGATTGTTTCGATCTCGCTTTTTGCGATAATCTTCGGTGTCGTCATCCGAGTTGGCGTTTGATATTTTTCGCTTTTTGGACGGCATCTCAATGATTGCTAGCAAGCCGTTTGAAATTAAATGAATTTTCCGACGCACAAACACTCAGTAGGTTGCCTTTTCGCTGAATATTCAAGTTCTGAGCAAAATGTTTGATTATTTTTCAGATTAAAAATTAGAAAATACGCGAGAAACGTAGTTAATGGCTTGTTGTTATTGAATGACTCACTGACAGATCCATTCGACCATTTGGCCATTGGCTTATACGACTCGATGGAACTGGTCGAACAGTTCGTGACGTGTAGTCCACAGTATAGAGATGTATAACGAGCGGGACTTTCAAATTGGGTAGTGTTGAACGTTGATATCAACAACTGAGGCTTGTCCAGCAAAAGCATAGCAAAAGAATTTTAAAGGAAACTCTGTGAGTAAATTTTGAATGAAAATTACTTAGTCATCCCCATCGACCGCCTCCATCAAACTTCTTCATTCTCCATCGAGACAGTAGCTGCTTTTGCAGTCATTTGTGGAACGCTCTCAGAGAGACGTTATTTTGAAAAACGGTTATCATTTCAATATCAAACAAAAACATTGCGTAATTTATTAGAAAATATTCTCGACTCAAGTCGAGACCTACAGAGATCAGATTGCTATTAAATAATTCACTAAATATGTAAAATCAACTTCTTTGGAGCTGTTTCCGTTGGAACAGACTCAATGCTCGGTAAATGAATTCATATTGTTCGGCATTTTGAACCATTCCTCCGCGTTGCAAACGTAAATTACTGACAATTCGCAGTACATCGACTCCGAGCCCCTTCTGAATCTGGGTCATTCCATTCAGTATCGCTGACAAACAGCCAGTTCGCCCAATTCCAGCCGAGCTGAAAATTGAAAAAAAAAAGAAAAGTTTTAGAAAAATTCGAACGACAATAGCAAATAAATCGAACTCACCAATGAATCACTGGCAATGGCTCGTCAACTGAAGCAGACACCGGAAGTGATCCGATTAGAAAATCAAAATCAAAACGCGATTTCGCGGATGAGTTGTGATTCGAATCTCTCGGCATCTCGACTTCCTTTTCCATCAGCTCCAAACACATATTCAGCACAGCCTCGATATTCTGCGGTGAAGAGTGGTCCGGCCACTGAGGAAACCAATAATGGCTGCAGGTGAATTTCTCCGAGTGGGCGGCTGATCCGTCGGTCGCTGCCAAATTGTAGGTCACTTCGAACGTTCGAATATCGTACCCCTCTTGAGGATTCACCCCGCAATTCCTGACACAAAAATGGCTAACAGTGCATGGCGCCTCACCAGACATGCTATTTCGTGGAATCGCGTAGTACGCCTGAAGCTTCCTTCGAATGTCAGCACTTGTGTTGTTCTTTGGAAAAATGAGAACTTCTCCAATATTCACCGGAAAGTATTCGTCACATTTGACTTTGTTGCTTTCGACAAAATCGGTGAGCATAACGATTCTCTGAATCGGAGCGACTGATGCGTTGTGGGCGACCCGCTGCTTATCAACATTCTGTTGAATCATCAACCAGAAATCGTAGATTGTGTTCGACATCGGTCCTTGTGTCGCGATAAAGGCATTGTGAGTGTTCTCGGGGCCCTGAAATTAAATCGATTGGAAAGAGATGAATGCTTCGGTTTTGACTTATTTTTGTCCAAGTGACTTACCTTGATGTAGTTGGCGTTGATGTACGGCTCTGTGTCAAAGTTGAATTTTGAATTGCTTCCAATGGTGTCTTCACAACCCAACAGGACACGTGAATGCTCATTCGGCAGAATGGTTTTGTAGCGATTCTTCATTTGCGAGCCAAACACAAGTGACTTTTCTTGAAAATTCGTCGGCAAATCCCAAAACTCCTGATGCAACTTGTCCAGCACATTTCTTGACAGCAGCGCATTTCCACCTTCGTCGATTCGATCAAAGTACTCGCTCAAGGCTGTCAAGTCATTGCTGGAGAGCGCATTCGAAGCGTTCTGCAAATGTTCAATGTCGTCCAGATGATTTCCAAGCTGTTCGCTATTTGCGTTCGGACTCAACGGCTTGGTGGTGATAATTTGGAGTCGTGGATTTGTCACCTTTCTATCACTCAAACCTGTCTGAAAATATCTTGGACTAGCAACTGGTGGCTTAATCGACTCTTCCGCACTGAACGATTTCCGTTGTGGATTGATCCGAGCAGCTGTCACTTCGACAGTCTGTTCGATCGGGATATTCAATGATAAGCTCGGATTGGAGCCGCGGCGCTGCAAGAGGCTTTTCTTTTTGTTCACAGTTCGGTTCTTCTGTCCGATGATTGGTGATCGGCTGGTTGGCGCACCGGCGATGTTTAAAGTGAGATTCGCGTTCAATCGACGTCTTTGTAACAAACTGCTTGGAATGGCTGCTGCGACCGAATCGTAGTGCAGCATCTTCAATGTCATCGGATTCACGTTGCCTCGGAAATGTTCACTCACAATCACCTCGGTATCCACCATCATCGTTTCTCGTTTGATGTCCAACAAATGTAATTCCTTTTCCAAATTGACAAATAGCTTCATCTTTCTTCGTGTCTTGAACTCAAAATTGTTTCTTCTTTTTTTTTGAGAAATTTTACTGGAACTTTATTTTGTTTTTAAGCAAAGTCATCAAGTGAATTGATAGTTTCAGAAAGAACGATGTTTACTGTTCGGAGCTCAGAGTGCGTCTGACTCGATGATGAGATGAATGACTGAATGACTGAGTAGGCTGCTGACAGCTCTGAGAACGAGTACCAGAATGGGAATGGCAGCATTTTTCGCAACATGGCGTTAGCAGGTACTTGATCATGAATGGGTTCATTCTTGTGTTTTGCCAAAATACTTGAATGGCTGATAGACGTTTCTGGCTTCTTTTCGAAGATTCGCCCTTTCCACTACGTTCGCTTCCATTTGGTCACAAACTCCGTTAATCTCATTAATGGCCGGCAATAAAACTCTGAAAGAAGTGTTGGCTCGTTTACCTGTGGCGTTTACACCATACCAGAGGGAAAGTCCCTCATCCATTTTCGCTTTACGGCCCTCGTTCTTGAATTCAGCCTATTTGTTTGGGAAAATTCAGGTTTATTGCACCTTTCGAGTGGTGCCAATCGATCAGCATTGAGTGTTGAGGTGATCGACATAATTTGAATGCAAAATGAAGTGTTGGATCCGGGTTGGAAGACAAAGGGCTACCTGCATGAAACGACAACACAAACAGCAAACAACGGTCGTTAGAGCTTGGCTGTGTTGACATTCAAAACAACAAATTGTTTGGTTCCGGCGTCGTTGGTTTTTCGACTGCCGACTCATCGAACATTGGGGCTTTCCAAGCTGAATTGCTGGAGGCGTGCTGCCTGACGAGCCAGTCGACGAAATGAATGAGGCGACTCGACGAAAAAAACCCTCAAAATTATGAATGTAATTGAGATTACTCACACAGATGGACCATTGAAACGAAATTCGCGAATGAAAACAAACCGATTCTCTTGAAAATGCCGCGTACATCGACGGCGATAAGCACGCAGGTTCTCTCCAAGCGAATGTTTGACTCAAAATCTAGCTCAACGTCACTCCAGCGGCATTTTCATGATTCTCTCGTTGATTACGCAGCAATGTGTGAGTGACATCGTCGACTGATCTAATTGCGTTCGAATGAAAAGCGCGAATAAAAAAAGCAAATCGCCTCGTCTTGACCTTTGACTTCGGTCCGCTGTCCGGTGAGAACTGATAGTTGTGTGTTGATCTGATTCAGTCTCAAATTGAAATTTGCGGCGAGTAAAGTGTCTCCGATTCGACGAGTGATTTTCTAAGTCATTTGCAGCATGCGGTTCATAGCGGCATTTCTCTTGATTCTGTGTACCTTCGGAAAAGCTGATTGTGAGTGAAACGCGAGTGAGGTGATTGCATTGTTCAAGCAAATTTCCTATCGCCCCCAGGTGCCTGCGATCTCAACGACATTTTCGACCTCTCGACAGATGTGCGTTGCTTCGAGAGTTTGAATGCCACTGGAGGGGAAATCGAGTGTTTACGTGCGTCCCGTGTGAGCACCATAGTCCAGACGAGCTGTCAACCGGGCTATGAGCGAAATGGCCATCAATTGGTGCAGTGTCATGCTGATGGCCGGTGGCGTCCACAGCATCAGCCATGCAAACGTGTGTGCGGAAAGAAGCCGTCGGCAGACAATCGCTCCAATCCTTGGCATGTTCCCATCTACCGTTTCAGCGAGCCGAGCCAAGCATATTCACATTCGTGTGCGGCAACTGTGATCAACGCCACCGCTGTCGTCACGTCCATGCAATGTTTCTGGAACTTTGCCACCAGCAGCCCGTACAATCTCACTGAATTCGTGCTGGTGTTCGGCAAAAGGCATCCCGCATTTTCCGATTTCGATCCAGAGTCGCAGTATTTCCGCATCGAACGAGTGCACTTTCCGCGCAGCTTCCAACCAACTGGTGTTACGATCGAAGATTCATTCTTCGAAAGCGATTTCGCTATTGTAACAGTGCAGGGTGTGATTCGATTCAATGATCGCGTCGCCCCAATTTGCATCCCCTCAAAAGATGATTTCCCGCTACCGGACGATTCCTACGCTCGAATCGCCGGATACGATTTTTCCGGCAGTGCCAAATCGTTTGAATTGCAAAAAATCAAAAATGCTTCCTGTGAGATGCGACTTTTGCCCGTCAATTCTGCTGTGAACGAGGACAAATTCTGCGCGGACTTCCAATCGGAAAACGGACACTGCGATCTAAAACCAGGATTGGGTTTGACCATCGACCGGGACAATGGCAGCTCCAAGACGCATTTCTTGTTTGGAATCGCCACCAAAATGCCGAAGGATGTCCAGTACCAACACTGCACGGAAGCCTCTGTGTTTGGCTTCACGACCATTCAAAAGTACTTGCAATTGTTCCAGACAACCGCAGACTCACTGGAAGGCTTCAACGTTGCCGTCAATTTGAACGCTGCCTTGTTGGAAGACGACGACGGATGCCGAATCGAGAATAAAAACAACATGCGCACTTTCTCGAAAGACAACAAACGACTGAGAACCGGCGAAATGGTCCCGAATTTCAGTTACGTCGCTCACAAATGCCGCGGCAGCGGATTCAACCTGAGATATCGCAATTTCTGTGATGGCGGCAAATTTCGGAATGACTTTCCCGATTGCTCAGACGATCAATGACGATGCGTTCGTGTACAGAATCGTTCATGAAAAAAATAAATTTATTTTCGAATTAGGCGCATTTTTATTTAAGGGAGATCCATTCAAATCGCCTTTAGGCGAGTAACATTCGAAAGAATCATTTTCAAAAATGGAAATTGCCGCTTTGAGCCAGCTGTAACGCCTTGTGAACGATGGCAACACATTGTAAGGTTTTACGTAGAAGAACCAATAATGATTCAATTCAATTCAATTTAAAGGGATATCGAACCTTGTGATCGATGGAATTGTAAATACAGAATCGCCGAAGAAACGGAAAGTCGAGTCGTTGACGAAAAAAATGAGAAAGATTTTACTCTCCAAAAGTCAGCTAATTCAAAATCGAACAGAGCAACATTGAAGCGTTACAAGCCTCGCTCAGAACGCACCCATTCCAATAGGTCCCCGAATGACAGCGCGCCAACCCAGTTGGCATCCATCGTGTATACTCGTCAGCATTTCGTAATTTCGTATTATTTACGTGCCAGAGCCAATAGAAAAAAATCACAGCTCAACATTCTTATGCTGGTTTGTTACAAAAGAAAACACAGTTTGGGCATCAAAAACTCAGTTTCGCGAAAGAAAATGTCCATGATTTTTCGATAAACGTTCAATTCGCTCGTTTCGTTTTGTTTGTTTTAAATTTTTTTTGCTTTTCAAATGGCCATTTTCCATTGAAAATTGCCACTATTGAACTTTTGTGAAAGAAAATTTTTCGTGCAATTTTTGTTTGTCAGCTGAAAATGCACAAAGACATTTCGAATGTTTGTCGTGTGTGCATGAGCAGTGGCTCGAGGAATATTTTCGAAAATACCATTGCAACAAGCCAATTCACCATTCCGAATGTGCTTGAGAATAATGTGTCATCGGTGGAGAGGATTGTAGAGAAGTTGCGTTATGTCACGATGCTTAAGGTGATTGTTTTTGATGTGGTTCTTGCGACGACGAAGGAGAAAAAGAAGAAAAAAAACAGCTTGGGATTATTGACCACCTGTGTGTCTGTGCTTGTAGAGCGTTCAAAATGAATCAATCTCGGCTTGTCGTCCGTTTGAATGTGTGTGCTTCGGAAACCGTTAGGTGAAAACGTTCATGTCGTTGGCCTACGGTTGAATGAGAGCGCTTGTGAAGCTGAAGCACAAAACCACTGCGGGTTCAGATGAATTTTTTCTTCTTTCTTCTTTCGACTTTTTCGCTTGAGAAAATTTGGTGGAAGAAATTAACAACAACAAAAGAAATAATGCAATTTGTTCTTTCCTCCCGACCAGGTTGATGAAAATGAGAATCTTCCGAAGTCAATTTGCGATTTGTGCATCGTCCAGTTGAATGTGGCTTACAATTTCAAGCGAAATGCTATCGAATCGGATATCAAACTGCGTCAGTTTGTTATCGAGAAGGGAATGGATGTTGGTTCATCGATGAATTTATCGATTGTAAACAACACGACATTGACCACCGCATCCAATATCTTGATCGCCGACCTACAATCTTCCAGATCGAGCTTAGCATTCCAGCAAATGCCAGCGAGCAGAGTACAAAGTACCCCAGCCGCAACAGCTGTATCAGCACCGTCAACCACAAACACAGTCAACATCCAAAGTTCAATTCCAGCCATCGGTCGCTTCCCAATGCCGATCATCATCAAAGAAGAACCCATCGAATATGATGTTCTGTCCGACACAACCACCGAAACAAACGCCGATCGAAATGATATATCGCGAACGCCAAATCCGATAGTCCCGCTGGATTCGACGGCGTTAAATGAGTCATCAATGGTTTCGTTCAACATCCAGAAATGCTTGTTGGTCTCCACGCCCACCTCTGACGTCGAGTATCTTTCGAATTTCTTACCGAATAACCATTCGCCAGTTGGATCGTTGTCTTCATCATCGAGTCACAGAGAGGATCCCATTATTGCAAAGACAAAAGTCAAATCGATTGGAAGTCCGTCGCAAATTCCACGCCAAAGTCCAAAAAGAGGTCGACCCAAGAAATCGGTGGGTGAACGCTTGTTGAAGTCTTTGCACATTGATATGAATAACAAACCGGTCGTGACGGAGGGAAAACGAAATCTACGATCGAAAACACCAAGCTTGATCCCGTCAACCGACTCGAATGCGCCAACCTCATCATCCTCGAAAGCTGATGCTAGTCGAGCCAGATGGAAATATGATGCTCATAGTAAAACGATTGAGAAATCAAAAATGACTCCGCGCAGACAGTCGACAAAACAAGATGAAGGCAAAAAGCGATTAGGCGTAGGCAACAGACGGATCTTGCATCGGCGTATTTCGTTCTTATGAGATGGTCGATGCAGGAGCGAGCTTTCATTTGTGGTATTTGGAAGGAAACTTTAAATCCACAAATTTTGAAGTGAAATCCCATTTAATTTCTGTATTGATTTTGTTTTTCTAAAATCGAATGAAAGGACATTGAATGAGCTCTTCCCTTTATCATCACTTTGAAAATTGATCGGATTTCATTGTTCTTTGCTCGTTTTCATTTTCTCGAGGAGAATCAAAATGATTGTAGCATAAGCACATGGAAATACTCGAAAACATTTTAAAGAAAATTTACAAAGCCGCAGATTAATCCAAAGGCAACCAATATATTTTTGTAACAATCGTATTTGCACAAAGAGATTAATGCACCGGAACTCATCAATTCAAATATTATTAATAATACAATTATTTATGAATTAGTTTAAGAGTGTTTGTTGTAACCACTACATTGTTAACACAGCCAGGCAGCTAGCAGAGCAAGTTGATGAGTTTTGAATAAAATTTATTGATTATTGAAAAAGTTGAAGTTTTGAGTAAATTAAGACAGCCAGCGGGATGCTCATAGAGAAAGATTCGTACAAGACGCAGATAATTCCAAGGTCATACACAAATATTTGTCTTTTATTTCGTCGTTGCTTAAACCGTGACCCGAATTAAGGTCAAATTTTGAAGACTAACTGTCTTTCGAACTTTTGGTGGATTCTCGAAAGCACGTGCGCTGTAGCCAGCCTTAGGCAACCAGGCCTCAACTTTGGTTGATCAACACTGACTAACTCGTTTCGGGCGGATTCTTTCTGAATTATTCTTTCCATGTGAACCGGCCGACTATCTGTGACCTTTTGATCTGTGCGATTCGCATGCTTACATCATCGCTGTTTTTGGGCTGTTTTTCCAAGCGAAAAAAGCGATAAACTCTCTTGTCCCATCGACCGGTCGAGTCAGTTTTAATTCTGCGTTCGACAAGTGAAAGTGTTTCTTCCAACGGAGCGAAAATGATTCGCTGCTTTTTTATATTCTTGACGGTTTTGGGAGCGATTGCAGTGGTGAACTGTGAGTGGTTTATCATTTCGCAAGACAATGATTCTATTTGAAATTGTTGCTTTTTTCCAGGCAGGTGCTCTGGCAATGATATATTTATTCCGTCAGTGAATGCGACATGCTACAAAGCGGTGAAAGGGGTCCAAGTGGAGTTGCAGTGCGATCGCTATTCTAATGAAGATACCAGGGTCATCCTGAATTGTCGACCTGGATACAGTGGTAGCCAACAGTCTTTGGAATGTCAAGCAGGTGGTGATTGGGAGCCAAAGCCTCAAAAGTGCCAGTCGATTTGTGGCGAGGGGCCGGTGGTTGTTGGTAGCGGCCACACTGAGACATCACATGTTCCGTGGAATGCTGTTATTTTCAAAAAGAATGTTACGACCGGTGGGATGGACCGTCTGGGATCCGGCTCAATTTTGAATGAGAAAACTGTTGCCACGGTGGTTGGAGAAAGATATGATTATGATAGCAATGTGTATATTGTGGCCGTCGGGTCAGCTGAGGGTGATAGTGTGCAATATTACGAGACTGCTACGGTTCGTCGATACGATCAACTGTATTTGTATTTTACCAGGCGTCAGATTCAATTCTCGGACCACGTCATGCCAATCTGTTTGCCAGCTCAGAAACATTTCCCACAATTTGACGAGAAATTTCCAATAATTTGCAATGTCTTGGACTCCGGGGAGGTTCACCGTGAGCTTGGCGAAGGCTTGATGTTTCCTCGAAGAGAAAATGGAACTCAACGTTATTACATCCAAGGCATTCTGACTGAGAACAAGGCTCCAGTTTGTAGCAATTTTCTGAACATTTCGGATTATCTACCGACGATCCAAGATAAAGCTGAATCAGTTCCAGATTTTTCGGGTGATGGGGTCTCGTGTAGCATCCCTGCATTCAAGAACGGCAATATTCTCTATTCGTTTTCGCCAAAGAAACTGATCGAAGGTGAAACTGTCGAACGAAGCGCTCACGTGAGCTACAAATGCAACAAAGGCTATCACTTGGTGGGTGAAGAGACGAATACCTGTCTCTATGGTCACTGGGACGAAACCCATTCAAGATGCGCACCGCATTGTGATTACACCGATATTCATGGGCCATTTATGACGACCAAATGTTTCGAAAAGACAGCCGATGGTGAACGCGAAATTGAATGTGCTGAGTCGTCACGCGTTGGCACGATTGCTATGACGAATTGCACAGCCGGATACGATCGATCAGAATCGGAGCAAACGAGTGAATGTCAAACAAATGGGCTGTGGGGACCCGAACCTAAGAAGTGCCTTCGCAATTGCGGCAGGAGAGATGAATCGGAGAACCATCGCAACCCTTGGCATGTTCCAATCTATTACGGTAGCGGGACCGACTACGGACACTGGTGCGCTGGAACTCTCATAAATGCCACCACCGTTGTGTCAGCCATGCAGTGTTTCTGGAATGCAAAGGAGGGAATGGCATATGAGCTCTCTGAATTCATTCTGACATTGGAAAAGCAGCATCCCGCTTTCGCGCGTTTTGACTTTGAAACGCAATATTTCGCTATTGATCGCATCACTTGGCCAAAAGACTTTAAGTTCGTCGACTCAATCTACTACGAGGCTGACATCGTGGTAATTACGCTGCGAGGCAGTGTTCAATTCAACAAGCGCGTGATGCCGGTTTGTATGCCCTCCGCGGATGAAGCCGCAATCGAAATTGGAACTGCTGTTGAGTTCACAGGTTACGAGCATTCGGGCAATTCGAGAGTCTTCGATCTGAGAACCATCAATGGAAGCCGTTTGCAGCATTTCAGCTCGGCTAATTTGAACCAATCATTCGATGATGACAAATTTTACGTGAATTATGACCAATACAGCGGTCATTGCGACTTGAAGCTTGGAAACGGCCTGTTCTTCCGCCGCGATGAGAATGGTTCTTCCATCAACTACTTCAGCGGTATAAATAGCGCCGAGCCCGACGATCCGCACTACCAGCATTGCACGCACGAGTCGGTGTTTGCCCTGACCGACGTTCGGAAGCATTTAGATTTCATTCACGGGTTCGGCGATGCTAATCATTTGGAAAATCCCACTTCCATCAAAGACGGTGGATGCACCATCAAAAATGGAAGCAACGGCAAGATATATACGAAGAAGGGTAAGCTTCTACACGAAGACGATTGGGTTCCAAACCTTGCCTACGTTAAACACAAATGCACTGATTCTAATGACGGCCAGAACAATGTCTGCTTGAACGGTAATTTCAAGCAAGATTTCACACGTTGTTACAGCAGTGGGTACGATTGGGATTGAGAGCAAAATGTTTAATGTTTACTCGATCGCTTTATTGGAATAAATTGAAGAATTCGCAAGAAAGAACAGACCGTATTTCATTGTTATTTATTCGTTTTCATTTTCTCGAGGGGAATCAAAATTAATGTAGCATAAGGAAATGGAAATACTCGAAAGAAAATTTACAAAAGCCGCAGATTAATCCAAAGGCAACCAATATATTTTTGTAACGATCGTATTTGCAGAAAGAGATTAATGCACCGGAACTCATCAACTCAAATATAATAATAATGCAATCATTTATGAATTAGTTTAAGAGTGTTATTGCCACCACTACATTGTTAACATAGTCAGGCAGCAAGTTGATGAGTTTTGAATGAAATTTAATGATTATTGAAGAAGGATCACCCAAGTTTTGAGTAAATTGAGGCAGCGGAATGATGGTTGGGAAGGAGCTGAATCGAAGTGAGCGGCAATGTTGGGCGAAGACAGCCAAAATAAACGATACGTACGATTTTCTAGATGCGCAAATTTCACAAAAACCCAATCCGCACTCATGTCATCGGTTTTTTATGTACTTGATATTGTTGTGAAAATTCAGTTGATTCGTAGGAACCGCAGATAATTCCAAGGTCAATATTTGTCTCCTTTTTCGTCGTTGTTAAAACCGTGACCCGAATTAAGGTCAAATTTTGAAAACTAACTGTCTTTCGAACTTTTGGTGCATTCTTGAAAGCACGTGCACTGTAGCTATTGGAATGCCGGCCTTAAGCAGCCAGGCCTCGACATTGATTGATCAACGCTAACTCGTTTCAGGCGGATTCTTTCTGAATTATTCTTTCCATGTGAACCGGCCGACTATCTGTGACCTTTTGATCTGTGCGATTCGCATGCTTACATCATCGCTGTTTTTGGGCTGTTTTTCCAAGCGAAAAAAGCGATAAACTCTCTTGTCCCATCGACCGGTCGAGTCAGTTTTAATTCTGCGTTCGACAAGTGAAAGTGTTTCTTCCAACGGAGCGAAAATGATTCGCTGCTTTTTTATATTCTTGACGGTTTTGGGAGCGATTGCAGTGGTGAACTGTGAGTGGTTTATCATTTCGCAAGACAATGATTCTATTTGAAATTGTTGCTTTTTTCCAGGCAGGTGCTCTGGCAATGATATATTTATTCCGTCAGTGAATGCGACATGCTACAAAGCGGTGAAAGGGGTCCAAGTGGAGTTGCAGTGCGATCGCTATTCTAATGAAGATACCAGGGTCATCCTGAATTGTCGACCTGGATACAGTGGTAGCCAACAGTCTTTGGAATGTCAAGCAGGTGGTGATTGGGAGCCAAAGCCTCAAAAGTGCCAGTCGATTTGTGGCGAGGGGCCGGTGGTTGTTGGTAGCGGCCACACTGAGACATCACATGTTCCGTGGAATGCTGTTATTTTCAAAAAGAATGTTACGACCGGTGGGATGGACCGTCTGGGATCCGGCTCAATTTTGAATGAGAAAACTGTTGCCACGGTGGTTGGAGAAAGATATGATTATGATAGCAATGTGTATATTGTGGCCGTCGGGTCAGCTGAGGGTGATAGTGTGCAATATTACGAGACTGCTACGGTTCGTCGATACGATCAACTGTATTTGTATTTTACCAGGCGTCAGATTCAATTCTCGGACCACGTCATGCCAATCTGTTTGCCAGCTCAGAAACATTTCCCACAATTTGACGAGAAATTTCCAATAATTTGCAATGTCTTGGACTCCGGGGAGGTTCACCGTGAGCTTGGCGAAGGCTTGATGTTTCCTCGAAGAGAAAATGGAACTCAACGTTATTACATCCAAGGCATTCTGACTGAGAACAAGGCTCCAGTTTGTAGCAATTTTCTGAACATTTCGGATTATCTACCGACGATCCAAGATAAAGCTGAATCAGTTCCAGATTTTTCGGGTGATGGGGTCTCGTGTAGCATCCCTGCATTCAAGAACGGCAATATTCTCTATTCGTTTTCGCCAAAGAAACTGATCGAAGGTGAAACTGTCGAACGAAGCGCTCACGTGAGCTACAAATGCAACAAAGGCTATCACTTGGTGGGTGAAGAGACGAATACCTGTCTCTATGGTCACTGGGACGAAACCCATTCAAGATGCGCACCGCATTGTGATTACACCGATATTCATGGGCCATTTATGACGACCAAATGTTTCGAAAAGACAGCCGATGGTGAACGCGAAATTGAATGTGCTGAGTCGTCACGCGTTGGCACGATTGCTATGACGAATTGCACAGCCGGATACGATCGATCAGAATCGGAGCAAACGAGTGAATGTCAAACAAATGGGCTGTGGGGACCCGAACCTAAGAAGTGCCTTCGCAATTGCGGCAGGAGAGATGAATCGGAGAACCATCGCAACCCTTGGCATGTTCCAATCTATTACGGTAGCGGGACCGACTACGGACACTGGTGCGCTGGAACTCTCATAAATGCCACCACCGTTGTGTCAGCCATGCAGTGTTTCTGGAATGCAAAGGAGGGAATGGCATATGAGCTCTCTGAATTCATTCTGACATTGGAAAAGCAGCATCCCGCTTTCGCGCGTTTTGACTTTGAAACGCAATATTTCGCTATTGATCGCATCACTTGGCCAAAAGACTTTAAGTTCGTCGACTCAATCTACTACGAGGCTGACATCGTGGTAATTACGCTGCGAGGCAGTGTTCAATTCAACAAGCGCGTGATGCCGGTTTGTATGCCCTCCGCGGATGAAGCCGCAATCGAAATTGGAACTGCTGTTGAGTTCACAGGTTACGAGCATTCGGGCAATTCGAGAGTCTTCGATCTGAGAACCATCAATGGAAGCCGTTTGCAGCATTTCAGCTCGGCTAATTTGAACCAATCATTCGATGATGACAAATTTTACGTGAATTATGACCAATACAGCGGTCATTGCGACTTGAAGCTTGGAAACGGCCTGTTCTTCCGCCGCGATGAGAATGGTTCTTCCATCAACTACTTCAGCGGTATAAATAGCGCCGAGCCCGACGATCCGCACTACCAGCATTGCACGCACGAGTCGGTGTTTGCCCTGACCGACGTTCGGAAGCATTTAGATTTCATTCACGGGTTCGGCGATGCTAATCATTTGGAAAATCCCACTTCCATCAAAGACGGTGGATGCACCATCAAAAATGGAAGCAACGGCAAGATATATACGAAGAAGGGTAAGCTTCTACACGAAGACGATTGGGTTCCAAACCTTGCCTACGTTAAACACAAATGCACTGATTCTAATGACGGCCAGAACAATGTCTGCTTGAACGGTAATTTCAAACAAGATTTCACACGTTGTTACAGCAGTGGGTACGATTGGGATTGAGAGCAAAATGTTTAATGTTTATTTGATCGCTTTATTGCAATAAATTGAAGAATTCGCAAGAAAGAAAAAGACAAACTGGTTTTCATTGGAATTCTCACATGTTCACAGAACTAACTTGCCAATCTGCAGAAATGACCTTCATCGTTATCTTGAAATTTTCCAATGCTTTGATTTGACAGGCTTTTTGCTCAAAATGTTTTCGAGATAAAATGAACTGATTATTCTCTCTGCTGAAGTCTTTGCAATGACTGCCGTGATTGGCAAATTAGTTCTATAAACATATTTGTTTTCAGCCTTACTCGTAAGTTACTTTAAGTTCGAACCCGAAACGAAATGTTCTCTTGTTAAAATGCTTATGACTAGGAAGCGCTCCGAAGCTCAGGGGAGTGGAAGCAAGATTGGCCTACACATCGCCTGTAGAACGTGCGGAATAACACAATAAGACTAACACAACCCATTCAGTAGCTGATACCGTAAGCTCGATGTCAAAACGAATGTTTGTCATCGTCTGTTTGAACAACCAGTTCGATGTTCGACCCATTGAAGTCAATCAACAAGTTGTTCGTGATGTGGCGCTCATTAAAAGCGTCGTGCAAATGGATTCGATTGAAATCGTGTTTGTTCGAGAACTGACGCGTTTATCATCAAACATTCGTCAAAGTCGTCATGGAGTTCGGTTGGATTTGTGTGTTGCTTGTAATTGCTATGACAAAGCGCTCAGCCCAGTCGCTTGGAAACATAGATGAATTCACCGAAAGCACTGCAACCCAGAACGTTCTGCAAGAGCTGCTCGCTGATTTCGTGAGTGGCTTTAGTCTCAGCTGAGTATTTGTTGCTTTTTCTTCATTTTTCCGCTTTCATTCCGCAGTTTCTAAAATGCCCATCGGGCATGATGGGCCAATATCCTTATTGCCGACTTCGGTAATCGTCAGCAGGCAGCGGATGGCGGTTTCACGATTTTGTTAGTTGATTTGAAAATGAAATTAAAACGATTTTCGGACCAAAAACAAACTTACTTTCAATTTATTCAGTAGACTCGTGCTGCATGACCGTTGTCGGTTTGCAGTGAAGCTTCTTTAAACGAACCAAAATTCATTGGGTGCGAAGTTGAATCCGACCACCGAAATGATCAAACTGGACTTTCGAACGGTATATTCTATGAGCGGTTAGATGTCGGCCATCGAGCACCAGTTGTGTTTAGGCAGTGGACGATAACGCAACCAATTTAGTTTTGAACGATTATCGAGTCAAACATCATTATTTCCCAATCAATTATTTGTCGACTTTTTTTGAGCAAGCACCCATTCGTTCGATTCTTTTGGTGAGTATCCCATCTTTCGATTGCATCTTCTACAGTTCATCAACAACAGGCAACCATTTTTGGTTCGAAGAAACGAAGACTGATGCGCAACATTTCATTTTGGTTTAAAATCAACGCCATCAATGTGTTTCGCATTTCTTTGTCAAAGCGGTTTTTTTCGATTCATAATGTCCGTCCGAGCCGTTTTTTCAACTGAGATTACCTGTTTTTCGTTTTCTTCACAGGCTTTGGAAGTTCGATTTAGAATCGCCCATTGCACTCGGGCTTCGGCCCACAGCTACATCCATTTTTACATCCAGCAGAAGATAATAACCACCGTTAAGTGAGTGAGTCCTCTCTTTTCAATATTTCAATTTGTATATTTTTTTACAATAAATCGCTAGATTATCATCGAGAGTCGTGGAGTGCCATCCGTTTCGTCGAATTCAACAAAGAAGTCATACAATTTGGTAAGTGCTGTAGTTCTACGGGCCACAAAAGATCAATTTTAGAAAATTCTCAATCGGTTTTCAGCTTTGACGACGGATAAATGGCGAATGAAATGTTCGAGTCGGCCTTCTACGGAATGGTCCAGCACGTGTTCCTTCCGAGGAAACTAAGTGAGGAGTTCATCCCTTCCGAGAATCCTAACTACGAGGACAGTATACTAGCATTGTTGGCAGACGTCGTGAAGGGTGCTCAGGAGTATCTGCCAGCATCCACGAACAGTCTCTTCGAGAGAATGTCCAATGTTCAGCGGTCGTTCAATTCGGCAAGCATCGTCGATGCAATAAGGTCCCTGACGCCCGGAGAGATGCTGGGCTTGTACATTCGCGAGCAGAATGCCGGCTTTTGTTTGTATGTAGGTGCTGCCGGTCGGGGAATTTTGTCTACTTTTCCAGCATCTCTTTCAAGTGAGCTGATTTTGAACAGCCCTAACGAGGTGCAGGTACGTTTGATTCTCCACTTTTGTCCAGTCAGCCGCTAACTCTGTTCTTTCTAGGTGGATTTTCCCCACAAATCGGTTTCCGTTCCCATGAACGGCCTTATAAAATCGGAAATCTTCGTTGAGCAATTGACAGTGCTCCATGAGACGGCTTTCGAAAAGGCAATGCCGCAGTTGAAGAAAGCCGGACATAATGTGGCCGAGGATCGTGACGCCTACGATCCTATGTTCGTCTCGGAATGGCTTTTGTCGGCGGTTGCCGATCGACGCTCGCATGTTGTGTCGCAAATGGATTTTCCGAAAATTACTAAGAAAGTCCGAGACGACATTGTTCGCATCGATCGCAAGCCAGCGTTCAAACGCTCTGGTCTCTGGATGACTTTGCGTGTGCTGCTGCAGTTGAATCTCCGAGTCGAACTCAATGAGATGGAGTCAAGGTTGACCTATAAGATCATTCTGCTCGAGTTCATGACAAGAATTTGTGAGCTTTGGTTGGGGCCGAAGTTTTCAGCGATCGATACGGACGTTGCAATGCAAATGATGGCGAAGATCGCACGCAGATTGGAGAAACTGAGAAGTTACCAGGACTGGACCACTGGCAATCTCTATGAGTTCTTCAAATTGGTTGAATCAAACACCAAAGATGTTCTCGAAAAGATCCGGTCGATAATCGATGAACAATTCGACGAACTCGTCGATCGAAACGCACGTGAAGCCAAGTTCCTCCCCCTGACTGGCCTGAACTTCATCAGAGACGTCAACCAGAAGATTCCAACGCTCTACAATTACACTCTGAAGAGGAAAAAAGCTAATGAGAGAATGGTAGACTACGAACTGATTGAACCGGATGCGATATCTCGCCATCGTTCAAACATAATGAGATTCCCGATCATTGGATTGCTTTCTACCGAAGATGAGGTTGAAGTCAGTTTAGTGCTAGCAGATTTCGAAAACTGGATTCTCCAGAACTTGCATAAATTTGACAACACTCATGTTATGGAAATTCGCGAGTTGGCTTTGGCGTATGGAGGAAAGGCAAAAGCATACTACACCAATGATCCCATAGGCGGTAGCCGAATGATCCTGACAATGCTCAAGGTCCTCCAAGTTCTTGATTCGATTGCCGTGGAAGGGCATCCGTTGTTGTGGGAGCACCGCCCCGGAATCGACCCAAAAATCTTTGGAGATCTGCTACTTCCCACCAAGGCCGAGTTGGAATTTGCATCTGATTTGGAAGAGTATTTTGCCGAGAGGAATTCCGATGCGAACTTTCCTAGTTTGATCGAGGAGCAAAAAGTTACCGAGTCCTCTTTTTCGGCACGATTTGCCAGTGAGGACGACGACATGCAGAGAGTCAAGCAAGAGATTTTGGAAGAGGCGGAACGGAAGATTGAGCTTAAGAAAATTGAAGTGGAAGAAGCTCGAGAACATGTTCGAATGTTGAGGGAAGCGACGGAGAAAGAAATTCACAGCTTATCATGCGCACTTGGTACCTTGGACTTTACAGATTGCCGTCTCTGCAATCTAGAACGGAAAATCAGAAAAATAAAAGTCGATTTGTATGAACGGCCTCTCCGCGACGAAGCTCACAATCAAGATGCTGTTGTGTTCGAGCTGAAAATTCCCAACGAGATCGTTTGTCTTCGGGACGTGCTGCATTTCTTCGTCAACGACTTCTGCCTGAACAACCCAGAGGAAGTCAAATTCAAAGGAAAGTGGGTGGATTGCGAGCAGATTAAGTATCACGGCGTTAACACACAGCAGCTTGCTCATTTATATAGCACCACTACGCTGTTCATGGGCAGTCACTACGCTAAGCCCTTGCATCCGGACTCCCCCGTGGACGGATTCATCAAAAACAACGGTTACAACTGCTTCTACAACCAGATAGATCCTGAGGCGGAAATCGAACCCGGCGTCCAACACATTGCTACGCTGAAGGTTGAGTCGAATTCTCTGTATGAGGGCATGCAGTGGATGCTATCCTCAACTGAACACACCCAGAACGAGGTGCTCTCAGAGCTATGCGACTGCCCTGCCGACCTGGCACTCTCCGAGTACGTGGCGTTTGGCTCATTGCGTGCCGATGGGCACCGTCTACAATTTCGGAATATTTTCCGCGCGTTGACAACGGATGCGCTGTCATTCGAAACCTGGTCTGTAGTTGCACTCGTTCTGCAAGCTCTGTGGCAAGCTGAATCGAATTCGAGTGGCCCATGGTATCGCGAAGCGCACGAAGATTTGTGTGAACCACAGTTCGCCACCGAATTCCTTAATCTTCTGCAACGCTACGCTCAGCTGCAAGAAAACAACTGGAAACATCCGTTGCGGCTACTCGTTGTCGTTTTGATTGGCGTTCGGATTCTGGAATTGAATACAAACGAAGAAGTGATCGAGCAATCTGTTGAACTTTTACTTCGCTGCCGCAACATCAGCAGTAAGTGGATTGCTCGCGTAGAAATGACAAAGGCCGATTACGATTCAACCCAAATGGATCAAATCGAAAAGCTCCGTCAAACTGTCGTTGACTGCGGAATTTGCTTGGCGCTGACATTTTCTGTCGATCCCAAATTGCCGTTCTTCCCCAAAATCTGGCTAGCCAACGGGGAGTCTTCTGCATTGCAGTCGTGGATGCTCGCTGTAGTCAGCATCAACAACAACATGAGCTTGAGCCGAGTCGGCATCGAAGGACTACCACCACTGAAATGCAACTTATTGCGTCTAGTGCGCGTCACTGGCGTAAAACTGGAAGGAATGCTCAAGGATTTGATCCAAAACAATCCGATCGACATGAATGACTTTGCAGTGGCTCAGTGGGCAGGCGCCACCGGTGGACGATTTGAGCCATGGCGGCCCTTTGAAAATGTTCCACAAGTTTTCTATGCCAAGCTGATCGTGAATGAGCGCGAGCATGACATCAAAGTCGACGTCATTTCGGGTGAATTCCGCGTGGATGATCTCACAATTTCCAAGCTCCCCGAGGAAATCACCAGCAACGCGCTGTTTCAGCGACTATTCGGCTCCACCTCGTTCGAAGTTCAACCGACGGAAAATCGCACGTTCGAAACCAAATCTCGGATTGATGGATGCGTTTACTCGTTCCGCTTGCTCGATTCGGAGCTGATCATTACGGAACGCAGCGAAACTGGCCAGCGCTTCGAGCTAATTCCACCGCATAAGCTGGACGGCGATGTCCCATCCCTTTTAGAGGAACAGTTCAGCCACTGGTGGAACCGTCGGCAACAGGTCGTAGACTTTCGACCGAAGAAATTCAAATCGAGTGGATTCCGTACGGAGATCCAATACACCATCGACCTGAAAACAAGACGTCTCACAGAACGCAAGACCGATCGCGAAATGGTGGATGTGCGCAGCGATACATTCAGGCGGATCGTTGAGTTCACCGAACGCTTGGAAGCCGACAAGTTCACCCACATTTTGATGAACATTGACAAGAGTGCCAGCGTGGAGTTACCTCGTCTACAAATTCAGTTCAAAATTGGCCCATCGAACGAGCTGGTGTCGAACGACAATCGGAACATGCGGATCAGCCTTGATCAATATCTCGGAACGTTCTTCGGACTTCAAAATGGTCTTTTACTTGAACATATCAACGGGCACAAGCGAATACTTCTTGTTCCCCATGGCGACCTTCAGATTGACAGAGTTGGTGACCATCCCAAAATCACCACTTCGTTGAAATTGCACGAACCACCGTTTTTCGTTTTCGAAGTGGATGACCGTAATCGTCAATTGAAAGCCCGAAACAGCCAAAGTGCATGGTTCTTCATGGCTCACTTGCATGCGGTTACATCTCATTCGCTGCCGGATCCCCTCACAGGAATGACTGGAACCGAAAGAGCGCTTCAGATCTTGCAATCGGCCTTCTCGTGGTCATCTGAGCCGTATGACGTCGAGTCGAGGCGAATTTTGGATCAAATCTCCCTTCTCTCGCCGAAACGAGAGTTTGAGCCTGCGCATTTACGAGCCGCGACTCAGGTCAAATGGCCCGAGCACTTGCTTTCCATGGCCGCACATGATGGCTACGGCATAATCGTAAGAAAATTGCTGGCCGATAGTCAGCGTCTCAAGTTTTTGCATTCAGGCGGAAAGGCTTCAATCAACAGCACTCATGCAGGAGCGGAGAACGAGAAGGCATATCGTAGATACGTTTGCTACAACCCGAATGCAAGCATCGACCGAAACTTCACCAACGTGAGCGTCGAATCCATCATAAGTTATCATTCTTACGAAACAACCATTAACTGCTCAGACTTGCGGACGCTTTCCATTTTCGAGCGAGAACAATCTTTCCACGTACCATCAAATGTCGAGGAGACACTGCGCCAATTGCTCATCACCAACAAAAGTTTGAACGGCCCAAACAATAGCATCAGCACCAAAACGAAGCTGCTAAACAGTGGGATAACCAGAGAGCTTCGAGATATTTGGTTCGACTTATACAATGTGCTACGCTGTGGCCTATTAAATCAGGCAAAGCGTACCTTGGCCTTCACATTCTTGGCATTCAATAAAGCGAGCTTCGAAAATGTGCTCATCTTGCAAGCCATCGCGAGGAATTCGAGAAAGTTTAAATCAATTAATCCGCCGGCAGTAGTCGAATTCATGAGTCCCGTTGAAGAATTCGACCATACTGTCATCGAGGCAATCTTCCGTAAAAACGCAATGGGCCTTGAGGCCTACTTGACGTCGAATGCACACAAATTTTTGACATGTCAAAAAAATGAAGAGAAAGTTCGTCTACGTAGACTTCTCGAAGAAGAGCACCAATGTTTCTTTTCTCGACAGGTGGATACGCTGACTTATATCGTTTGCGAGAAATGGGAAGAGGGTGCGAATGTTACTGGAAGGTGCCTAGAGAGCGACTACATGTCCATTATCGACATAAATGCAGCTCTTGAGGAGGTCAACGTCAAATTGAGTATTTGGCGTCAAAACCAGCAGTTGCGTATCTTTCTGAAGAATGTGGCCGATACCCTGGAGGACTTGAATGGTATGATTCTTCCGTCACCGGTGGAATGGATTCACGAAAATGAACCACCTGCGGCCAACGAGAAATTTAAAATTGATTTCGATGAAAAAACATCACGACGCTTCAGAGATGGAGCACACCGCAATGTGTTCATAATGGCGAAAAAAGCTTTCCAAACTGGGCGTCTCAGTGACGAGGACAACGAAATTGTGTCGTGGAAACTGTTTGAGGAATATTCCTTGCCCATTGGTGAAGAGTTTCTGGTGCACGCTGACCTGTACCCGCGGCTAGTGCCAAGTTTGACACTGCCGAAAATCCTCACATCCACTGTGGAGGCACAGCGATGTTTCATCGGCGTGCTTGGCATGTCCATTAGTATGGAACAGCAGAAGGGACGAATCCTTGCCTACAACGATCAACAACCGCAAATGGAGGTCGCGCTGAGACTTGAAAAGTCCACGATACCTTTCGAAAATTGGACCGCAGAGATATATCCGGAATGGCTGCTGTTTGAAATCGAGCAGAATATAACCATTCGAAGAATTCAAATCGAGGTGGCGCGACAAATGATCTCTCCACCAGGTGCAGCGCATTCAGTGATGCAGTTGAACATGGGTGAAGGAAAGACGGCGGTGATCGTTCCCATTCTAGCGGTGCGCCTATCAAACGATGATCACGTATGCCAAGTGACGGTGCTGAAGTCGCTGTTTCAAAGCAACTTAAAATCACTCCGTCAGTGTCTGGGCGGCATGTTGAATCGCCGAGTGTATACGTTCCCGTATCGCCGAGACATAGCCATCGGAAAAAACGAGGTCTCGGCCATATTAGACGCTTACATTGAATGCAAGGAAAAACGCGGTATCGTCGTTACGTTGCCAGAGTACCGTTGCTCATTGCAGTTAAAGATGTACGAAACGGCAAGGAAGAACGATCTCTCCACGTCGAATGCCCTTATGGAGACGCACGAGTGGCTGAACGCAAACATACGCCACATCTTGGATGAGTCGGATGCTATTCTGCACGCAAAATATGAGCTCATCTACACTGTTGGTGAGCAGTTGCCTCCTGGTGGCGGCCAGTTGCGATGGACGGTTGTCCAGGGTTTACTCAAGCGCATTCCTCATCACATGAAAGCTCTCTGGACAACTTATGGCAATCGCAAAATCGAGTTCGACGAGAAAAACGAAGGTGGCGTCGAAAAGTTTACTCCATGCCGAATCCTGGACCCGGATATGTACGAGCTGCTCAAGGAAGCCCTTGCGGACGACTTTATCAGTGGTGAAACCTCTATCAAGTTCCCACAATTGACAGAACTTGAGGCGAACACCCTGCGGCAATTCATCATCGACAAGACGTTCACTTCGCCCGAGTGCGAAAAGCTCCTGACTTCGTTAAACGACCACAATCGCAACACCGTGCTGATTCTTTGCGGCTTGCTGAAGTACGAGGTGCTGAGTTTGGTGCTGCGTCGACGCTGGCGCGTTAATTACGGCGTGAATCAGAAGGGTATTCGCCGGATGGCAGTGCCTTTCATCGCAAAGGATATCAGTGCAGAGACTACGGAGTTCGGGCATCCAGAAGTGGCTATCGCGCTCACTCATTTGAGTTACTACTATTCAGGTCTGACCGACGCACAGCTATATGAATGTTTTGATTTGCTCGCGCAGAGCCCGAGCAAAGATGAAGATTTCAATCTTTGGATGCAGAATTTGGCTGACGATAAGGTTGCTCCGTCGATCCGCAATTACAACAGCGTCAATCTATCAGACACCGAGCAACGTGAAAAGTCTTTGTTTCCCATGCTGCGGTACAACATGTACGTGATTGATTTTTGGCTTTCGCACTGCGTGTTCCCGCGCGAGGCGAAGCTTTTCGCCAAGAAAATGATGTGCACTGCGTGGGACTTGTGCTCAGAAGATTCCGATCACGTAATAACTGGTTTCAGCGGAACAAACGACACCAAAAAGCTGCTGCCAAAGCCGATCCTCCAAAACGACTTGCCCGAATTGGAGAATACGAACGAGCTGGTTCGAGCGGCGCTGATGCTTCCAGAAAATGACAGCTACGAGCATTTGCCGCCGAATGCCAGTGGACTGACCATCATTGAGCGACTCGTCAATTGCGGGATTCAAGTACTGCTGGACTCGGGAGCGCTAATGATCGAGTTGAATAACAAACAGGTGGCGGAAGAGTGGCTCAAGCTGTCCCCTAACGACCGTGTTGATGCAGCAGTTTATTTCAACGCACGCGACATTCTGACAACCATCGATCGCTTAGGTATCGAGCGTGAATTCGAATTGTCAGCGTTCCGCGAACGTTTGGGCCGTTGCGTTGTTTACTTGGACGACGTTCATACGCGCGGCACTGATCTGAAATTCCCGAACGGCTCCTGTGCATGCGTTACACTATCTGGCCAGCAGACGCGCGATAAAACTGTGCAGGCGTGCATGCGAATGCGACTGTTGGGTCGAGGTCATACTATTCAGTTTTGGGCGTCCGAGGAGGCACACAACGCCATTCTGCAGTTGGCCTTTGGTGGGGAAGAGCGTCCCGTCAAGACAATCCAAGTCATTGAGTTCATTATCAGCAACAGCCAATCGTACGAGAGGGAAGGGCTCGTTCATTGGGCAGCCGCTGGATACAATTACTCCCAGAAATTGGCGGCCTTTCTACTCACGCACGAAGTGCAAGAGCTGAGCAATCGCTGTACCGACGAGGAACCGATAGATTTGAACGAGCTCTATGGCGAGAAAAGCGAGATTTTGTACACGGCCCTGCTGGAAAATCGATTCCATTCACTTCGCTCAGCCTACAGTGAGAACGAGCGAATCCTTCAGTGGCTCAATGGTAATCTCGTATTCATCATGGAAAAGCTCGAGCAGAATATTCCAAACGAGAAGCGATACACACAATTATTGGACGAGGAACAGGAGAAGGAGCTTGAGCACGAGTTGGAAGAACATCGCGAAGTACGTAGGCCAGGCAGCGTAAGCGCAATCGAGCCTGTCGAAGACAAGAAGCTCAAGCGTTTCTTCCAAAAAGGACTCTCGGATCCAGTCTATTTGGAACATTTAAAGCAGACTCAGTCGATTTTTGAAGTGCCAAGGGCATTCCACAAGACCACTTTGTGGCCAGACTTAATTCAAAATCAAGCCTGGGGCACGCAGGTTTTGGTCACGAATGACTTCATGACGGTGGTTGCCAACAGTGATGGCAAAGAAGATGAATTCCTTCGTCCTGTTTGGTGGGTGGTGTCCGCCACATCGAAAAAACGAAACGTTGCTGAAGTGCTGCTCGTGATCAGCCAATTCGAAGCCAACCAGTTCAAAGACGAGTTCTCTGAGAAGGCAGCCACAACACTGCACATGTTCTCACCACGATTGTCACCCGAGCAGAGTACTTTGAAGGACGTTTGGGCGCTGCAGTTGCCCATTCGACCAATAGCTATTCGCGTAGAAGGCTGCGTTGAGGCTCAGCTGTCGGCTTTCGCAGGAAGTATTTACTTCAGTGAGCGGCGCGAGCTGGAAGCCTATTGCCACTTTGTAGGCATCATACCGCGACCGCTATCCGTGGAGCATATTCAAGCTTTCGAAGAGGGTAAAATCGGCAAGAATGGCTTCGTTGAACCGACCAACCGTGAAATTTCTCCGGAAATTCAAGAGATTTGCAAATTCAATGAGAATCCAGAGGAATTGATCCGTCAAATTGTGGACCGGCGGCACGGATTTCTGCCTCGAATGTCCCACGTTTCGCTAATTGTGACCGAAGGCAATTCCCATCTCATCAGATTTGATTAGAAAACCGACAGATGGAACGCAGGTAGGTTGGCGACTTTGGTCATCAATCATGATATGTAGACAATTCAGTGACGGTTCTCTTTTTATTTCTTCGCAGATGCAGCTGTCGGGTGGAGGCTTATTTTTTTGCTTTAAATTTACATCAAATATCAATTTTTTCTACGATTTTGTTCAATTCTACTTTCATCAAGTTTACTCTTAATTTTGCACGTAATTAATTCGAAGAAATAAATACGAAATAGCAAGAAAACACTGAAATCAATTCACATTCGTGAAATATCTGCTTGTTCACAACGTGAGTCAGCTTATTCCTGTCGAATGTTTTTTCACTCGTTCGCATAGATTGGAAAAGAGGAAGATTCACTTTCTAACCGAATCTCGACAAAAAGATGAAAAATCTCAAATGGATGGATTTTCGGAACCTTTTTTTGCCAGCATTGGCGTTTCAGATGACTCACGGTGCATGGCCCTTAATTCCTCGTTGTTGACTCCTGAAGTGCCGCCCGAACGAAAGCTGACAGAGAATTTCAAAGAAAATAATCATCGTCTCGTCGAAGCGCCCAATAAATCAGACTAAGTCGTCCCAACAAATATTCCTTTTTGATCATTTCAGCTGTGAAGACATTCGTTGAATGTCCGCCAAGAGCGTAATGCGCGACATCAATATTTGCCGTTCATCGAATCACCTAAATTGCATTGCAACACCCAGCTCTATCACATTTCACACGTATCCGTTTCAAAAGCAACATTGGATCTCCAAAATCAATGGAAGCATCGTGGAAGGGGGGCGCGGCGGTGATATGTCGAATCGAACGAAAGCAACACCAACTCAAGACGGGGTGCTGTTTTTATTTGGCATTTTGTTCCAAACGACCGCATTAGCACCGAAATAGCTTCGGAATGGCAACAAAGAATGTATTTTCTCCGTTTTTATCAGCCATCGCAGTGTTCACGTTGAATGTTTGCCGTTAAATTTTGTGAAATGATTAAAATTCCCAGTGCAATCATTTGCCAGCGGACTAACTGAGTCGAG
>JANSTV010012230.1:0-16500 GCA_027564135.1 Lestremia cinerea
TTTCACAACCGCACACGTTAATCCAACAATTAACGTTAATTTAACGGCGCCCATCCATAAAATTTCCATAATTGTTTATCGGTTCAGCTTTGATTGAGCGATAATTAGGTGTTTGCTTGATTTATGAGAGCTGCTCGCCGTTGATGGGATAATTTTTTGTTGAAAAAGTTCACGTTTGTTCGGTTCAATTACTCAATTTTGTGGGGGGTGTTTTTCCGCGAGATTTATGCTTTTGTAAAATGCTGACAGTTTGTTGACAGAAGAGGGAAATTGCGACGGCACTGAAACGCAAGTGATGGATGCTTTTCATTTCTTCGCCGAGACATTCGCGATTCAAAAGCAGGGCATTTGTCACGTAACGCTTTTTCTTTGCGCTCGCGTCGACCTCATTCACCGTACATCCTCCTCCCTCGCATGCATTGAGCTCTCTTATCGAGCCATTGACAACTCCCCACTGAAGTCATCCTATTCATCCTCTTCTGGGGATGCTCCATCAAACGAAGCGTAGGAACAAAAACCAGAAAGAATTTCTTTCAATTATTTCCGACCACAAAACGCGCCGCCGAGCAATTGAAAATGACATCCGAGTCGGATAGTGACTAAACGACCTGACCCACATCGCTTTGGCTTCTCGGGGACGAAATGGGTGGCAAAACGTGTATAAATATGGAAATTCACCGAAAAGAAAAAACAAAAATCCATTTTCCAGTGGCTTCATTAATGCGATTGTGAGAATGTGCGAATGCGAAGCGTTGAATGGAATTTTCAATCCGACTGAAAATGACGTTGATGATGAACATGCGGTTCGGTTAATGTCGCCGGGATTGAAACTCAGCTGGATGTGAGTTTAATTAAAAATCATGAGCGTGTCCGTTGGCTTGGCATGTGTCATGGACCGATGTGGCCGGTTATTGTTTTTGTGAAGCTCACTCGATGATTAACCATCTTTTGGGCTATTTTCAATCGTTGACGACTTTTTGCCTTCAGATCGCTTTGTCCGACATTGGCTTTGACGACGTTGATTTGATTTCAAAAGAAAATGTTGGTTTTTGACGGTGATTTATCGCCTGGCGGTCGCAAAACATAATGGCGGTCGGGATTATTTGAAAACGGGATAACCCAAGGATTTGCTCGCATTCAATTTTTATCGTTCGGGTTTTCTTTTGCACGCGTTCCGTTGTTGTTGTTGCAGGATTTACGACCAACACTAACGATGGATCTCGATGAATATTTATCGCCGTCGGATGGGCTCCCTTTTCGTCTTGAGGAACGGATGGGATTATTTCGTTTATCGTGGATTTGCATACGGGAGAGTGAGGGACATTCCCGAGTGAGAAAGATACGACAATCTGCTGTGACGAGATATCAATAGACAATGGAATTAATTCGTCAAAGATTCGACCCGGAATTGACAAATTGGCATTGCGATGTGTTCGAGCTCACCGCTACCAATCTATTCATTCTGGCGCGGCGTTGAAATAAGTTTTGAATTGTTTGCAAAGTTGGTGTGAGGTCTTCCATGGCGAGAGCTCGTAGCATTTGGAGGAATTTGATTGAAAACTAAATCATTTAAGCAAAAACCAAAGAGAAAAAAAACGTTTCGAAGTGAATTTTGACATTCAAGCGTTCTTCACGAACGCCCGCACATCCAATTGAATCTCAAACACGTCCAATGATTGACGTCGAGCTGAGCAAATTGAATCAAACGTCACCCGACAAATGCCCCGTTTCATTGTTCAGCTGACATCACAGCCGCTTGTTTTATAATTGTACCGTTCGAGAAGGTCACATTTATTAATTCATTTGCTCAGAAAAGTCGTTCGCATTGAGTAGGCCGACGTTCGCGCTAGACGCGTGTTTGCTCTCGTTGCTCGGCGGTGACGATGTACTGCGACAATGACGTACAATCCGGGAAGTAAATCACGCTTCCGGTAACGGCTTAATCGGCAAAGCACAGCACTTTTGAGGAGTTTCTCAGGAGGAATCACACGTCTTCCACAGATTTACGAAAACAAATCTAACGAAATTCCCGCAAATCCGAACCGAAAGAGGCCAAAAACCCAAGAAATCACAAGCCGAACACGCGCTTTTACACAAACCAAACGAAAACTAAACTGAAAAATCAACGAGCAAAATAAAAGCTTCCACCGCAAGCAACAGACAATACACGACTGACGGCCGTTGTGTGGCAGCAAGCAGCATGAACCTGTGACACAATCGAACTGCTTCGAACAATTGAATTCGTGAACGGATTTTATGTTGGAAATTTGTGCTTTTCTTGGCGGCTTCATGCCGCAAGGCCTACTTTGGAAGTGTGCGTGGGTGAATGCGGCAGGAATAATATGTGTCGGGGGCGAACAATAGGTGAGGGAACCATCATCTGGTGCCGCTCAGGGCTCGCTCAAACGGAAAGATCGGGTGAATGACGACGAGCCGGATTACAAGTTTCATCGAAGGGTTTACGGATGTTTCCCAAAGATTCTTTGGAATCCTCGCCTCATCGCTCACATCATTCCAATAAAACATTCACCAAAGAAACATAAACGATTCGTGATTTGGCAATGCAATCGATTGGACACGTGAGGAACATTTCAAAATGAATTTTTTGATTGCCGACGTTGATTTGCAAGTTTGTGGCAATGAAAACAAGTGCAAACAATCAAGGCGATTTCAAGGAGAGCTCGTGTGCATGGCTTGATGAAGGGCTTTTTGAGAAGGTTACTGGGGTGATGGGGGCAGGGGGAGAGAGACAAAAGAAATTCTTATCACATCGGAAGTTCTCATCAAGGCGAACCCAATCAACAAACATTCGATTCGATAAGCCATCGAGTCTTTGCGTGAATCATGCACCGACCGGCCCACGTCAATCGATACGATGTTAAATGGTTCTGTCGTTGGTGAATTATTCATTTCATTACAGACAAACACAATAGGACGATTCAATTCAGTTCGAATGGAAAAATGGGTTGTGGATTTGGTAAAATCGATAGTTTCCTCGGTGGACGGTCGACAGATGTGGCCGCGGAAGACGAATGGACAATGTTCCACTCGAACTGGGCAACTTACCGAGAATGGCACGTAAATGGCCTTCCAGAGTTTGGAGAATCGTTTGTTTGATTTCCTTGACCGATTTACCCAGAAATTGTTCGCTGGCGGTACCGAGTAGTTCGTCGGCCTGATGATGGAAATAATAGACATTCATCATCTATAAGTAAAAATAAGAAAAACGCATGGGGTCAGAAATAGCCATCCGGATGGACAATGCGCGGCCGTAAATGCATCTGAATCAACCACAATTTGAGTTACTGAATTGAATTGGACTCCAACCAAAATGGGGATGCGTGTTGTGCCGGAAACTATGACCGGCCTAGGCAAATCGGATCGGATCGATCGGCACGTGTGTGGATTTCGTTAACGTCCGGTACATTGAATTCAATCCCGTTGGATTTCGTTTATTGACAATTTATTTTCATTTAATTCGATTATTTTTAATTAATTTGTTTTTGATTTATTTTTTATTTTTTTTTTGTTTTGGTTGATTTTGTGATTTTGCTGCGGCAATTTGGAAAAAGAAAAACCGTTTTAAATCGGTTATACCACACGTCACACGAACACACGATTTCTACTCAAATATAATTTGTTTTTCTTAATTGTTGTTGTGGGTTTCAATCATGTGGCAAGCAATTTCTACGGGAACGAGGAAGAGCAAACGAGAGGGGGAGAGGGTAAAATACGTTTTTCTTAATTTTCTTTATAAATTATAAATCTAATCGCAATTATCTTAATCATAATTATTTTTGATTTGTCGCAAATCAAAATCATAATTAAAATAAGATTATCGAAATTAGAGGGAAATTAAAAATTAAAAATTAATAACCTGAAATTAAAATTGAAATAAATGAAAAATTATAATTTTAATTTAAACGAAATAAATTAAAATTAAAATTAAAATTAATTTGTAGAGAAAAACAAATTAAAATTAAATGGTTGCTGGTGAGCAGAATGTGAGTAAATATGTCACTACCGGGACAATCTCAACTCTCCAAGAAAGCTCCGCAAGAAAGTAATCGATTGACCACATTCTGCGTGCCTTCTGAATCGAATGAGATCCATTCCACACGACGTATCTCACAGTTATTCTCACATTCGAGCAAAAGCATAATCAAATTGGTGCGAATAAATTCGATTGGCTTTAGATGTGTTTCGTACGAAATTCAATTTGCTTCGAAAGAAATTAGATTTCCATAAAAATAGACCGAACCAACATCAAAGCCCATCAAAGCCATCCGAAAATATTCTCTGAGCGTAAAATTCAATCGAAATTAAAAACAAATAATCAAAAACAAAAATGAAAGAAAATAAAGGATGAAGTGAATGGCGCAGCAAGAAAAAGGGTGAAACAAAGAGAAAGAATAATTCTGGAGAATCGAGTGCAATCGATGAGTGGAGCTGAGGTTGAAGTGCTCTCGAGGTGATTGTGCTGAGGTGATTCAAGGTGAGAATTGCATAATGATTGCGGCAGACGCAATGCCAGCGTGAGTGAGTCGACGGTGTGTCATTGCTCGATGAAAATGCATGGAGTTCATCATTGATGCTCGTTCGAGTGCACGTTCGTAATGAATTGCAGAGCGTAGAGAATTTCAATGGCATGCGAGAACTACAAACGATAAGGATGAAGGAGAAGAAGATGAAAGAGAAAATGAAACGGCCAATTATCGTAAATTCTTGCAATTTCATCTGAAAGAGAGAAGAAATTATCGAGAAAATGAGGTTTCAAAACGGAAATGATAATCACGATGCAAATTCTTATCCATCCGAATCAAGCAATTTCGACTGTTTTTTTTTTTTTGTTTTTTTTTTGGAGGGAGTTGATTAGATTTTTGTAAGAGACAAACTAATCTAAACCTAGAAATTGATGACAAGAAAAAAACTTGAGAAAAGAAAATCATTAGTTTGAATCATCGAGCATAACGCAGACGTCGATCAAGTCGACAAAATCAATAATGCAATTCGAAAAGAAGAGAAAAAAAACATCGAACATTTCGATGGGAAAAACACTTTCGAAAGGAAAATTTGGTCAAAAAGTTCATTTTTTGTTTTTTTTTAAGTTAAAAATTGGCGCAAAAAGCCTCATTCGATTAAACATGCTCTACCAAAAAAAAAAAAATTATGCAAAATCAATTGTTGCTCGGTCAAAACCAAAACTTTTGAGAGCGAAAAATGCTGAAGACGACTCCGCTGAGGGAATCGTTTTCGCGATGAAATACCTTCATGATTTTACATTGGGCTACCCCAGTAACAGTCAAGGGGACACCTTGTGCTGTTTCGACCCCTTCGCACATCGGATTCAAGGTCATCACTTCGAGGGAGAGACGCTGGACGTCGGTCACCATCCACCATGCCCAGGCCCATCCTCCGACAATCGTTCGCTTTCGTGTTGGTCCACAGCAGCCACCTGCAAAGAAAAAAGCATTCGATTATTCAATTGTCACACGTGACCGTCACCACACGAAGGTGACGGCAAGTTTCGAGAAAGAGCTTTCAAAATGACAAATGACAAAGTGAATTCCTCGGCTCGTGGCGACCCATTGTTCGGAATGACATGACGCTCTTTTTTTATCTTTTGAGTTTTCCACATCATTTTCTCTCGATTAGTGTCAATGGGATGGAGCCCTGCTGCATTAACAGCGATATACAGTTCCTCCTCCCAACACCATTCCGTGCTAATGATGGAAGAACGGTGTTTGTCGAATTTCCGGAGAAGAACGTCAAGGTTGCTACCAACCAGCGTATTATGACGAGTGTCAATCATTTGGCAATTATTTGCTTGGGGCCCGCATTAAAATGTCACAAATATTTTGGAGATGAGCAACGTCTTCGCTTGCTTTGATGACGTCAATTTCAATTGAAGAATCGCAAAATGCCGCTTGAATCGACGCAGTTCGCATGATCATGGCCACGGTCGTGGTCTCGGTCATGACCAATGTTCCGAGACGGTCGGTCGCATTCGCGCCACTCAACACACTGAGCTCGATTGCCCCCGCTCAAGCGTTTCAGCTTTGCAGCCGGTGTGTTTTTTTTGTGTGTTTATGTGTGTTTGAGTGTGTTAGTGAGTGTGTGAGTGTGTCACAGTGACAGCGACGGGCTGTGAGAAGTCAATTTCCTGGAAAACAATTTTAAACTTTAAATTTGTTTCGAAGCCCACCGAAACCATCAAATTATACCCGTTTCTCCTCACCTCCCCCTTCCGCCGCCACAATGATTGACAGTTTGTCGACGAGTTCGAATATAACCATTCGTTTCCCGCCTGAAGTGTGTGACACACACGCAGATATTATTATCGACCAGAGTGGCGGCCGAAAGCTTTCGAGAGGATTCAACCGACGAATGTCAAGCCAAATGGATATTTATGGAATTCCATTTCGGGAAAGGAAATTTAATGGATCTGGGAATTGAAGCGGTTCCGGATTGAATAACACAAAGCTGGGATGCGTGCGAGGGAGTTCTGCGGGAGAGAATTCCCTTTGACGATAGACCAACATTCCGACCGACCTCATCCCGGACCTGGCGAAACGCCTTCCTCGAAGCAATTTCACTTCTCACCGCAAGCCAGCCCACCCAATTGCGACACCGACGATGGTAAACTTGGCAACGAATCGCATGAACGATTCGATTGGAATGCATGCATTGATTCCCTGGCTTGCAATTCGAATATTCACGCCATCACTCGGAACGAAACGCACGTAGAGCATCATGGCTCACACCAACACCGTCTGCCGCATCCAACAGCCAATGACCATCGCATCGAAACCATCGTCGCACAGCGGCAAACGGTTTACGGTCTGACGTGCCATCATCAACGTAGTCGATCATCAAGAAAGTCGACGTTACAACAGTCACCGCACACACTTGATCCAGTTGTCGACTGTCTGCCCAACGTAGCAGTTTGGATCGCGAACAGTGTTCATTGATCGATCACAGCGAGCACATCGTTTTCGGTGAATTTGATTTTGAAAAATTCTTCAATTCAGCCAATTCGTGAGCTGATTGTCTTTCAGCTAACGATTGATTGCGCGTTTGCATTAAACGTTTTTCATCCATCAATAAAATCGCATCAAATCAACGAAAAGCTCACAACAGAAGCCAACAACGAAAAGAAATTTCTTTGCAAAATCCGCTTGAATCATCGGTTTTGTGTTTGTGTGATTGTTGCGGTGCGGTGAAAAGTGATTTCGATAAAGCGGCGATTGCGGTGGAGCTGCAGTGAGAAAGAGTGAATGATTTCATGTTTTGGAAATTCATTTCGAAAGATTCAACGGAAGTGAATGAACTGCATCGATTCAGTGAGGATAGTCATCCGGTGAGTCAGCCAAAGGTAACTGCACGTCATCGAAGCAACGGTTTATGCTATCGATCGGAGGTCGACGACATTCAAATTGAATAAATTAACAATTGATTTCATCGACGGCCATGGCCATCTCCTAATGGATCGGGCGCCTACTCGACCTTATCGCGAAATCTTGGTGAACGCTCATTCATTTGGCAACGATTATTCGCGTCGGTGATATGACAACAGTCATAATTATCAAGCACGTCGGCTTCATTCCGAATCAACCGACCAATCGACAGACAATAACGACGAAGACAACTGACGATGACGACGATTACGAACAAGAAGAAGAACCATTTAGGAAAACATGTCAACATTCATGAATTATAACGGTACCCATTTGACGGTTGCGTTCGTTGCGTTCATCGGTGATGCCCTATTTTTTGTTTCTCTTCGATTTTAACCTCTGTCGAAAAGTCAACGAAGAAGAAGAAAAACAACAAGAGAAATAAAACAAAAATAAAAAACGACGAACAGAACCAAAACAGAAGAGCATGTTTGGCCACAGTGGCCGTCATGCCGCATCAGCGTGTTGTGAGCCGAGAGTTGTTTTCGGCGTAATCGACCCATCGCCAATTCATGAATGAACGATTCTCTGGCTCGATTCTTACCGCTCAACGAATTTTCAACCGTCTCTTCAGTCAGTCCATGTGGAAAAATCCAATATCGCCTTTCGAAAACAAAGAAAAAAAAACAACAAAATCTTACTTTCTATCTCCCGTTGTTTATCGTAGCGGGCAATTGGAAAAACTCGCAAGAATAGAAATGAAACGATTAAGTGATTATGAGTCGATTGAGAGAAAGCGACTTTTCATTTTGATCGATTTTATTATTCGATTTTCATCTCATCGCAGAGGAGTCAATCGGTTGTCCAGCATCCCGATACGATTCGCTCTGGTTCGAAACGGGTTATGTCATCGTCGCTAAGCCAACCGGTCATAAAACAACTGAGTCATCATTCGGCCTGAAAATTCCCACTCGCCACCCATTCGGCCATTCGGACTCATCGACCAACTTCGTGCGACAATTGCGCACCTTCGAATTGATATTCGCACCGAAACGCTTCATGTCCACCAATGCAATAGACGCTTATTGGATTTGCAATTTATCGATCATTTGCGAAATCGCTGCGAAACACATTGAAGGGAAATTTCACTTTTCATTAACAACACGGCAAACGTGAGGCCATAACGGCCAAGGCAATGGTACAACATTCGATGTTATCATTTTGTCCAGGCAATGCACATGATTGTGATTAACGTTTTTGTTTGAACTTCGAAAAACCGAAACGTTTATTTGATATTCATAAATGTCTTGGGCAAATGTTACGAGTGTTAGCGAATGTATGACGTCTGGTGTGTTGCGACAAAACTACTTTTCCAATTAGACTCATTAGCACGTTAAAGTTTCGTCTGAAACGTCACATGGCATCTCCCGGGCTTCCCTTCGATGTTCAATATTCCGTTTAATTGGCCGTTACATTGCATTTTCACTGTGAGCGCATATTTCACTGGCAATGCCACCGGTTCGAGTGAAGGTGAAACCAAACTGAAAACTCCGCGATTTATGGCCATTTGGATTGAATGCAATTCAGTTGACGTCGCGGTAGTGATCACTCTCTCACGGAATCGAGTATTCGAAATTCTTCAGCAACAATGCCGTCACGATGACGAATTAGAAATTGGAATGAGCGCAATCTTCCCGCCTTGTCACAAACAGACGAAACAGTTACCAAACAATGTGACCTGATAATCGAACCGAAAACTAGTTTAATTTCACCGAATGTCAATTTCATAAATCACTGGCCAATTTGGTGGACGAATTGATTTATGTAATGCAAATGGGTCGGATATTGGTTTGTTCGTAATTTCTCCGATGGGCCATTGGGTCCGGCGAGCGGCTACTTGAATCCACCGAGCGATTCATTCACAAAACTCCATGCGCAAATAAACCTTACAAATGCCGTTTTTTTCTCTTTTCAGAAACCTTTCAACTGCAATTTGTGGCACAATTTTGTGTCTTGGCTGAATCGGATCGAATGAAATTTGAGTGAAACTGTTTTTTGGTGGAATATGAGTGCCATAGTTGGAGCTGCGAATGCTATTGGCGGAGCAGCTGTTTCGGCTGCGACCAGTGTAGGATGGTTTGTTCCGATGCTTGTGGCCGCTGTGGCATATTTTCAGTATGAAGAGATTATGTCACCGGAATCCCGACCCATTGACATACCCACGGATAATCTGCTGGACGAGTATGATTTTATAATAGTGGGAGGCGGTTCGGCTGGAGCGGTGCTGGCGAATCGGCTGACGGAAGTGGAGAATTGGAATGTTTTGCTTTTGGAAGCGGGCGGGGATGAGACTGAGGTAAGTTTTGGGGTGGATGATGTTTGAGGTGTTTGAGTGAACATTCGATTGGTTTCAGGTTTCGGATGTCCCACTGATGGCCGGATTCTTGCAGTTGAGCCAATTGGATTGGAAGTACAAGAGTGAACCGCAAGGAACAGCTTGTTTGGGTGAGTCCAATGATTTCGATTCAAAAGCTCGGTGTTAACGCGCTTTCTTTCGATTGCAGCTATGAACGGCGGACGATGCAATTGGCCGAGAGGGAAAGTCATTGGTGGATCATCGGTTTTGAATTACATGCTTTACCTGCGGGGTAACAAGAAGGACTACGATCAGTGGGAGGAGATGGGCAACACCGGTTGGGGCTACAAAGAGGCGTTGTATTACTTCAAGAAGTCCGAAGACAACACCAACCCGTACCTGGCTCAAACGGCGTATCACTCAACCGGAGGGTATTTAACTGTTGGTGAAGCCCCCTTCCACACACCACTGGCGGCGGCCTTTGTTCAAGCCGGAGTTGAGATGGGCTACGAAAATACCGATTTGAATGGCGAAAAAAGCTCCGGATTCATGATCGCTCAAGGGACCATCCGACGTGGCAGTCGATGCAGCACAGCCAAGGCATTCCTTCGACCGGCTCGACTACGACCAAATCTCCATGTGGCCATGTACTCACACGTCACCCGTTTGATGATCGATCCACGATCAAAACGATGCTTCGGCGTTGAATTCACTCGTGATCGGAAGATCAACTACATTCGAGCTTCGAAGGAGGTGATTCTATCGGCGGGATCGGTGAATTCCCCGCAGATTTTGATGTTGTCGGGCATCGGTCCTAAAGCTGAATTGGCCAAACACAAGATCCCTTTGATCAAAGAGCTTTCGGTTGGGGAAAATCTTCAAGATCACATTGGCTTGGGTGGATTGACATTTAGTGTAAATCGTCCGGTGTCGATTGTTGAGAATCGTTTGCAGTCTGTCTCGACCGTCTTGCAATACGCTGTCTTCGGGCAAGGTCCATTGACCATTCTGGGAGGAGTCGAGGGACTGGCCTTTGTTAACACGAAATACGCCAACGCCTCAGACGATTTGCCTGACATTGAATTCCACTTCGTTTCGGGATCGACGAATTCGGACGGTGGGAATCAACTGCGGAAAGCTCACGGTCTCACCGAGCAATTCTACGACACGGTCTTTGGGCCCATCAACAACCGAGACACCTGGAGCATCATTCCGATGTTGCTGCGACCAAAGTCGGTGGGCTCGATCCGGCTTCGCAGCAAAAACCCCTTCGACTACCCCTACATTTACCCGAACTATTTCCAAGACGACTTTGACATGAAGACTTTGGTCGAAGGAGTGAAAATCGCGGTGGCCGTTTCAAAGACCATGTCAATGCAGCGCTTCGGCTCCAACTTGGTGGCGTACAATTGGCCAGGATGCTCAAACATCCAACCGTTTACGGATCTCTTTTGGGAGTGCATGATTCGACAGTATTCAGTGACAATCTACCATCCGGTGGGGACGTGTAAGATGGGACCGTACTGGGACACAGAGGCTGTGGTTGATCCCCAATTGAAGGTCTACGGTGTGAGGGGACTGCGAGTCATCGATGCGAGCATCATGCCGAAGCTGATCGGCGCCAATACCAATGCACCGACGATCATGATCGGGGAGAAGGGTGCCGACTTGATCAAAGACTATTGGATTCATCAAAACACCATCGGTTATTGAGGGGAGACCGGCTCCCCCACCGCCACGACAATCACTCACTCCTTGTTAGACATTAGATCGTAGGCTAGCCGTAGGTATTTATGCTCAACGCGAATCCACTAGTTTGTTCATTCTTGTAAATAATCGTTCATGTGATATTTTCTCAAATAAGTTGCGACCGCTCAAGCGACATTTAGCATTTAAGTCGAGCGATTCGTAAGCTGCTGGCGATGACAAGGCCAAGAAAATCGATTAAATGACTTTGAAATTGAAAACATCGCGATGTGTTTTATTCCGTTTCAGTTCTGAGTTGTGTTTGATGGCAGGAGTGACGTCATCGCTAGAAATATCACCGAACATCAACAATTCCGTTGAATTTCAAATGAGCCGAAGTTCATGTGTTTGGTCGATGTCGATTTTCACTTTGAATCGAATGTGCGTTTTTCGCCGACAATGCGCAATTCCGAAGCAAAACAAGTGGCTTTTTTTTGTCGATTTTGCATTCGTCCAACGCAGCATTTAACTGGCGAGCATGTAACTGGCCACGATTGAAATCAAATATTTTATGACTTTCAGTTGGTGAATGATTGTCGTGACCTCGACAGTGAACTGAAGTGCAACGTGATTGTTCGAAACGAAAGGAGAAAAACGAGTGAATTTCCACTGAGATGACTGCATTGCACGAAATGTTTACGCGCTTGCGCATCTTGTTGTCGTACGGACCCGGTTTGGGATTGTTGGTGATTCTGCACGAGGCGATTCGTCTGCAACGACCGGATCTCGTGGACAAAGCGCATCGTGTGCGAAGTGTGGAATGGGCTCAGATTCTGGAAGTGTATGATTTCGTTGTGGTTGGTGGTGGTTCAGCGGGAGCGGTGATGGCATCGCGATTATCGGAAATTCGTTCGTGGAATGTCCTGTTGCTGGAAGCCGGACCGGATGAGTCGTTGATGTCGGAGGTGCCGTTTCTATTTCCGGTGCTGCAGCATTCATCACTCGATTGGGAGTTTGAAACGATCGCATCAGATCGATACTGTCTCGGCGCGGAGGATGGTCGATGTCAATGGCCTCGAGGTAAAGTGCTCGGTGGGTCAAGTGTGTTGAATGCGATGATGTATGTGCGAGGCAATCGAAAAGACTATGATCGATGGGCGAGTTTGGGCAACCCCGGATGGAACTACGAAGCTGTTTTACCGTATTTTCGCAAGTCCCAGGATATGCATGTGCCGCATTTGACCAACGATGCCTTCCACAGCACCGGAGGGTATCTCACGGTAGAATTCTTCCGAGCAACATCAGCCTTGAAGGACTTATTCATGGCAGCCGGCGCGGAAATGGGCTTACTCAATCCCGGAAATGACGTGAATGGTCACACTCAGTTTGGATTCTCTCAAACACAAGGAACGATTCGGAATGGCTTGCGGTGCAGCACAAACAAAGCCTTTCTTCGACCAGTTTCCCATCGGCGGAATCTTCACATCTCGTTGAATTCCTTCGTCGAGAAGCTACTCATCGATCCACGAACGAAACGAGCGTATGGCGTGAGATTCTCTCGTGATGGTCAAATTCGCGATGTGTTCGCTTCGAAGGAGGTAATTTTGTCGGCTGGGGCAGTTCAAACCCCCCAAATACTCTTGTTGTCCGGCATTGGACCGACCATTGAGCTGATTCCCCACGGGATTCATCCGATTCACGATTTGCCAGGTGTCGGTGAAAATCTCCAGGATCACATCGCTTCCGGTGGTGGAACGTACATGATTGAGAACCCCTACTCGGATCAACTGATTTCGATGGTGACACCAAATTTCCTCAACTTTGACACCATCCGAGACTTTACATTCAACAGCAAAGGGCCTCTCTATTTAATGGCACTGGCCGAAGTGATGGCCTACATCAACACCAAACATCAAAACCCCCACGAAGACTGGCCCGACGTTCAAGTGTTCTTCTCTTGCGTCTCGGACACATCTGACGGTGGTGCGTTCAGTCGTCGTGGCGGTGGCATGTCCTACGAATACTACTCGGAAGTATACGAGCCATACATTTACAAAGACGCCATGATGATCATCCCGCTGGTGATGCGACCCAGGAGTCGCGGACGAATCACACTCAACAGTGCCGATCCGCACGAACATCCAGTCATCTACGCCAATTACTTTGGCGATCCATACGATTTGGAAGTTCTGGTAAGTTGAATCGTTCCATGGAATTTCTTCCATGAAATTACCGTTATTCTCTTCCAAACAGATCGAAGGAGCAAAGTTTGGCTACAAAGTGGCTCAAACGAGAATATTTAAAACGCTAAACGCGACATTAATCTCTCCAGAGGTGCCCGGCTGTGAAGGTCTGGTGCGTTTCAGCGACGAATTTTGGCGATGCATAGCTCGGCATTACTCGCAAACGATCTACCATCCGGTGGGCACCGCCAAAATGGGACCAAAATCAGATCGAATGGCTGTGGTTGATCCCCGGCTGAAAGTGCATGGAATTCACGGACTTCGAGTCATCGACGCCAGTGTAATGCCTCACATTGTCAGTGGCAACACGAATGCACCCACGATCATGATCGCCGAGAGGGGTTCGGACATGATCAAAGAGGACTACCTGCATTACAACGGCGTGCATTATTGAGTCACCGAACCATGTGGACGAGAAGCAAAGGGTAAAATTCCGTTAAACAAATGATGTGGCCTTTGGAGCGGAAAAATGATTCAAAATTTTCGATGGCAAACTGAGAAATGTAAATAAATTAATCTTCTTTTTTTCGAATCGTAAAACGTCTTTTATCATTTGACTGAAGCATCGAGATCGTCGGCGACGAGATGACGAAATGTGTTTATCATCACCCCAGGTAATCAACGAGAGCCAACAGAAGACGTGTAGTTCACCGATAGGCAAGCAGAATCGCCAAACAGAATATTGAGCCAAGTGAATTCGTTTATTGCGCCGCCATCAACTCACGTTACATTTCCATACAGAAAATTTGCATTTTGACAAACGCTGACGAGCGACGACAGTCGACAAACACATACATACACACATACACCGACTCCGCCGACGATCGATGACAATTGTTTTCATCGAATGCGAACCAAACACGTATGTTTTTTCCGAAGACGAAAATGTAAACAACGACACGACACGGGAACATTATCATGCGTGTGATATCTGGTTGACAACGTAAATATCGCATGTAACGGTAAACAACGATAGAAAAACACTGAAACAAAACCACCAGAGCTAAGGTTTTGATAATTTTGCTGAAAACTCTTTCGATTTCCCACAAATTGAAATGTTGGATTTGTGAATTTCACTCAAAATCCCCTTCGATTTTCAATCAGGCCACCAACGGAGCGAACCAATCGCACTCGAAATCTCGCAGCGACGGAAGAGAAACGTAAACAACTCCATCGAAAATGACATCTCTAAATATAGTGAATGGGCTCTCAATCTCATCCACTCGACGTTCGATTATCAAATAATCAGTTATCGAGCCCCCTTGTGGTCGCGATTGTTCGTCCGAAACAATGCGATCGAACTCGAAGAGGAATGTCGATGTGACAGGTTTCGGTGTGCAGTATTCGATGCAATCACCGACGCAGAACCCGTTTTCGATTCTACTTTTCCTCTCGACGCCGTCAATTTCATAACAATCCAGCAAGCTGACCGGTTGACACAGTTCCGTTGTGATGCAAATCGATTAACGATCGACCGGACGGCAATGCATCGCCCGTACACGGCGAAACAAGCTTACGACATTCAGTTTGAGACCCGAAAACGGCGTCCTGTCATCGACAGAATGTGCTCAATTTCCAGCCGTCTGGCATTTGATTTGTCTCGTTCTAATCACCGTCTAGCCGGTGGTCATTTGTCAACGGCGATGCTGCTCAAGCACATTGGACGTTTGAGTCGATTTCTTCTCTCTTTCTTCACGGAGCTCACAGGCAAGTGTCAAGTGACTGAGCTGCAAGTCAGTTGGATTCGGAACGTGGCTGAAGTTATTCAATTGACGAGCGTTCAATTTTTTTTGATCGGCTCTTTGATCGGCTCTTTGATCGGCTCTTTGATTCAATCAGATTCGTGGGTGACGTATTGTTCGAATTGCCGCATAATCCAAACGCAAATCCGCCATTTCACCATATCAATACTTTTGCCGTGTGGAGGGCAATTGAGATAACGGTGGATGGGAATGCGAAGTGCTTTATCGTGTGTGGCCATTCTTATCTATTTCTTATCGCATCGCCGTCACTGATTCTGGCCGTTTAAATTGCATTCTCGCTGCAGAAGCAGAGTTCAGTAGCTCTCGAAATCGCCGACTGATTGGGTTGAATTAGCTTTTGGACAGATTTTTATCCTTTCTTTTTGCAAGTTTTTTTTTTTAATTTAAGTTGTTTTTTTTTTGGTTCCAAGTGATACACGAACACTCAAGGGTAATTTGAATTTCGAACAGTGGACTATTTTCGGAAGTGTTTTTTGGTTCTCAATAAGGTGAAGAACTCGGCTCGGAATCTTCGAGAGGAATTTCTCACGAAGAATCTTGAACTTCTTGAGATGCTGGCAAAAGTCGAAAAAGTTTCGAAAATAGAATTTGTGGATTTTTTAAAATTATTTTTGAAGTCGTCGGAATCATCGCTTGGCTATCAAACCTGCAGCAAAAACTGAGAAAAGCGAATAAACTTTGGGAAACAACCAAGGAATCTAAGAATTATTTGCAATTTTCAAACAAAATAATCGAACGTGTGATACTTGTGGCAGAAGCCGTTTAACGACCGAAACGTGAGAGCAATAAATGCTTCGTCGTTTTGGACGAAAAAAAATATGATAAGAAAGTCCAATAATTCTAAACAACCGCGCTTTGAATAATTATATTTCCGACAGTTTTTGATGAGTCTAGCGAGTGAATGGAACGGGTTTTGCTCATCGTTGACAATCGCTCATTTCAGACAGACGAGAAACAAACAACGAATTCGAATCGTTGAGGTCAGACAAAGTCAACCGCAATGGATATTCTTACACCGGAGTGCGCGGCCCAGAGTATTGGGCCCGCGAATCAGC
>JANSTV010012341.1:0-16499 GCA_027564135.1 Lestremia cinerea
AGTAATGAATATATCTGAATTCATCAAATTATGTCACATTCACAAACTTTTCTATAACATTTGTTCGCTGTGTGATGAAGCCGATGATGTCCTCGGCGGGTATAACGAATATGCCGGGGCTGCAAGTGTTGGTTCGCTTGGAAAAATTGAATGGGTTGTCTTGATGCGTGATGGTTGGTTATCAAGATTTCTTTACTGTTTTTATTTTTATGACAAAGGAGCTGCTGTTAAAGTACTCCACTTGATTTGGAGGATGTGTCACTCGGCGTTTCGCACTCACAATTTCAACGCGGCCACACAAGAAGAAAGCGAGAAAAGAAAAAGAAAAAATAAACGAACGAAAAATCTTAATAGAGGAAATTCAAACAAAAGTTTCAACAGAATCACCACCACTACCACCACCACCACCACCTTCAACAACAGAAATATGAATGGCAAAACACAAAAATCTGATTCGAGGCCACTTGGGCTGTATCATATGGCCGCTTGACCGCTCCTCATCTAGACAACTACAGATTTGAGTACTGGCTGATTTCGATTCGACTCGAAAATCACAAATTCGCCATGAGCTGACGAAAAAAATGCAAGTGAAAAGTGCCACCAATGAACCAATGAACGCTAAAGTAGCTTTGCTGTCGCTAACTTCCTCTCTTCGATTCGGAGTTTATCGTGGATAATGGAATTATAGCAAATAACTAATGCCAATTGATTATTATCGCTGAGAAGTGGCTGAGAACACACAGCCAACCACACAGGCACTGAAACGCAGCACACGACGATTTACTTAGTTTTCCATCCGGACTGCTGAGGCATCCAGACGAAATGAATGTCGTGCTTAAAAACGGATTACACGATGCCAGCGGTGTTCATGAAACGTAAATAAATAACATCGCATCGCATTGAGGAAATAATCTTGCCACTGTTGGCGTTCAACGTTGGACGACAAACGTTCTTGCAGCTACTAATTTTCTTCACATTTTTCTTTTTCCAACACAATTTTCACTTTTCTTTTTCGTCATCGTTTTTGTTTTGTTGAAATTTCCATTTCCGCTGCGAAAGTTAAATGAGTTTTGTGGCGCTGAGCTTCACGAGAAGATCAATAGCAATTCGAATAAAATTAATTGAATGAATTATGAGTTGATTGAAGTTCATTTCTTGTTTCTGGTTGTGGCGATGGTGGTGGTGTTTTCCCCACAGAATTTTCTCTTGATTTTTCCATTTGAACTTGTCGATGGAAAAACTGCAAAATAACTCAAGTTTTAATTTCCATTTCGGAATATGCTTTTGTCCTTCTCTCTCTTCCTCTCTTCCTCTCTTTCCGACTTCTTACTCTTCTTCTTGTTTCGTTTTGCAGCGAATGGATAGCAGCTATTACGAAAACGGTAAGTTGATGGTGTGAGAAGAAAACCCGAATAAATTCAATTTGACCCAGTTCAAGCGGAGCTAATGCGTTTAACGAATTCGTCGATTTTGCCAAAGTCGATCTGAATCGCAAGAGTGGCCAGTTTCATTTTCAAGCTTGAATGTCCTTGGGATTTGGATTATTTTCCAGAAATTTCATTCAATTTCTCAATTGATTGAATCGTTTAATTGTTTCTTCAAATCGATTATGGTTTATCTTTCGTTGCCATAATTCATTCTTGCAAACAATACGCCAAAAAGAAAGAGAAGTAAAACCTCATTCTATTTTTCACGTGCTTTCGGATTACCCGAAAATTCTTCCAACGACGTCAACGTCGAATGGGCTTCGATTCAGAACAAAAGACGTTCGGCATTGAATATTTACCGAGAATCACTCTTTCTGACTGATTGAGTAATCGTAATCTGACATCGTTTAATGAAATTAATTTTCATTAATTTATTTTCGATGTTGTCGCCTTTTGTTAGCAGAATTTCGGTGCGAGACGATAACGATTTTCTTAATTCTGTTGTGTTGCAGCTTCCGCCAGCGCCGCAAATTGAGCTTGTCGTCGATAAACCACATCTGACCGGAGTTCTAAGACGCCCATTAGTCAGAATTCGACGTGAGTATTATCGCCTGGTTATGTGTTGAATGCGTGAAGGACGGAAGGAAGGAAGGGAGAGAGGGAGAAATAGGCATTGCGCAAACAAGCACGAGCCAACAGAGGCATCAGAGGCTAGCTTGGAGCCCTTAAAAGTTGGACCAAATAAAATGGTGTAAACCGGCCAAACTTTTGGTCCGGCCCAGCGGCATCCGAATGGCCCCGCGCCTTCCCCGAAAAACGAAAACAAAAAGGAGAGAGGTTGGAAAAATGCGTCATAATCCCCCAAATGGTGGGCATTCAAAACAAAAGGCCAGCACAATGGCAAACCAACAATAGTGACATTTTCATTATTTAACAACGTTAATTGGCCAATTCAAAAACTGTTTGCTACTCGCTAGTCATCGACGGTCGGAATGACACAGCATTTCGCAAATGGCAATAAAATTTTATCAAACATGGCTGCATTTCGTTCGTTTCGTTGAGAGCGTGGCTGGCTGCAGAGTCGAAAAGAAATTAAACGCGATAATTGATTTGGCTCAGTTGATTTTCATGTGGAACAATCTGAGTGCAAAGGCATGGGAGAAATTCAATTAGACATTGTCTGTGCCGAGGTTCGTCGATTCAATTGCGTGGCGTTTTGTGTGTTGCAGGGGGTGTGGGCTGCGATTCAAAGTGAATGTGATGGAATGTCGGCTATGTAGCTGGCTTTGGTTGATTTTCGGATCCGAGTGTCGATCGCAGTGTGTGCGTTGTGTGCTGATGCTGACGCTGATGTCGATGCTGGCTCAGTGACTGTTGGTTTATCGTACTGCATGGAATATGAATATGGATGTTTTTATTTAAATTCACAGCTGCTACATCTTCAGAAGTGTCTGCCAGACGTAACAATAATGCACAGAATTCAAAAATACGTAGCGATGCTGCTGTGGCTGTGCTCAGTAAAAACACAGATTCTGAATCGAAAGGAACGCTGGCTTGTGTTTTGCCTTGGGGACATGGATGGGGCTGGGCTACATTGCCAAACGGCGTCTGGAGTGGCGGTAAGTAATGATGATAATGACAATATTTTGCTGAATCATAATCGTATATATCCATGTGATTGTCTGTGAGCTAGTGAGTGTGTGTTTGTGTGTGTAAGAGCGAGAAATGTTTTGTTGAAGAATTCTTTCGTTTTTTTTTCTTCTTTTCGCAACTTTGTTTTACGACTGCAATGAGAAGCCATAAATTTGATCAACATATCAGTTATTCTCCGCACATGATGGGATTTATTTATTGGCTGACTGGCTTTTAACACTTTTCGAATAGAAAATTTTCGATAAGTTCATTTTCGTGTTCGCTCGCGCGAGCTTTGGAAATATTCTTTAAAAAATTCTTCTTTCTTTTCTTGCCAAGCGAGTCGTTAACCTTTCATATTCGGCGAAGCCCGAACCCCATACTACATAGATTCATTCTGTCAGTTAATCAAAACACATCGAATAGCTGTGTTGCGCTTACACACATACACCTACCTGTCGATTCCCTTCCATTCGAACGAAATATGGGGGCCAACACTGCGGCACGGAAAAACGATAGGAGAATGAAAAAAACAACGAAGGAAATTCATAATGGAATTCAGAAAAGCCAGTCAAATTGAAAAATTTCTAGAAAAACCACATAAATTCAATTTAAATCATGCAAAACCATTTACAAACGTAATCAGTGCGTGTTTGTGTGCGATGGGGGACGAGAGATGATCGGCGTGCCTTCCACCGAGCGGTTAAATTTTTGCATTCTGCCATTCACCATTTTGAATTGGACGAGTATCTCGTTGGCGTTACGAGACCCCCGTCGGGGCGCACGCACACAACGTCTACTCATCCCCCCTTCTCATCACCGCTCGGACTAGAGTCAAACAAACCGATGTACAACAATACTACGGTTCTTCGAGTTTGAGACATGAACAATTCCAAGTGTCATTAATATTTCAAATAAAATGACACAACGAATAATCACATTTCGAAGAGAGAGAAAAAATGCTATTTATGCGATTGTTAACCTCTCGACTCATGACTGGCATGACATATTGAATAAACTCGAGATCTCGATTGTCAATTCACCGCAAAACATTTTCACAAATTTCCAAATCTCTCCGACATGGATGGTTTTGTGTGTAACGGAGCCAAAACCGAATAGCCGAATGGAGGAGGCGACGACGGAGAGGCGAAAAGAAAAAGAATTGGAAGCGAAATTGATGTGAAAAGGCAACAAAGTAGCGAAAGCGAATCGAAACCGAAAATGAATTATGCTTTGCGGGCGGGGATGATGGTTTGACGAATGCTTCGTCTGAGTCGTATGGGCTCCGTTCAAAGGCGAGTGCTATTAACCTTTCTCACTCGTTGAGGCATTTCGACACTGTATGACAGACTGAACATTTCGTTTCGATAATCAATTAGCTGTTTGACGATGATCCCTTGCCTCTTCAATGGCATCATGTAATAATCCCCAAAGTGATGGCGCATTGACAGAATACATAAGCATGATGTATGCGAGTGTACGTGGAAATCGACACAAAGAAACGGAAAATAAACTGATTCATATGCGGTGTTGGGTTACACACCTTGTCACTCCTCTGGCTGATCGAAATAAGCAATTCAGCGCGTGAAGAATCATCTGGATTTGACACATTCCGAATAGTGAATATCGAATATCACGTGACCGTCTGAGCGACCAACCAAATAGACGGAACAGGACGAATGCTATAGCTTTTCAAAATTTTAATTAAATGAAAAATGAATAACATCACTGTCAAGCCATTGGGAGAATGGTATGCAAATGAAAGCATCAGCATCAGCTCGACGGGCGACACGGTTGCTTTTTCATTTGGATTTTGAATGGCGAGCCGATACAAAGAAGCTCGTTTCCGGATATGTCTTTCATCGACGTTCACATTTTTTCCGCGTTTCGACTATTTTACCGTCAAAATTTTATCAACTGCTCGTCGCTTCTGGTGCTGCGGTGTGCATGTGCTCAGTCGGTCCATGCTCTTCACAGTTTCTCATTATCCGCTGAATTGAATGGCTGAAAGCAGGATGTTTGAGCAAAAAGTGGAAACTCTTAAACGACGCAACCATCGGTGAACAAAAATGAAATGCTTTCATCCCCATTCCCGAGACACTCTTAACCGAACATAAATTAATCGCTGAAATGCCAAGGCATGATTATTTATTGATTCGCTCTTGTCAGCTGGCATGCAGACGGAATTGCCGCGGTGATGACATATTTTCGAGACAATTTGCAAAATGCTCAAAATCACCAAACACAATTCGTTTCGTTTCTCTTCGCTTCGAATTCATCATGGCAAAGTAATTGAATTATCTGCTGGATGAGATCCAACATCAATTTCATTGGATTGTTTTTCCGTTCTTCAAATTTGACAGCGTTCACTGTTCGATTCAACAGAAATAATTATCGCCCAAACGACCATAGTTTGGTGATGATCACGTAAATCACGTTGTCACTTTGATGAAGGCTATCTGAATACGTGCTTGAATCGGATGGCTGGTCGGAATCGCTCGCAGTGAACTGAAACCGAAATATTGGCCAAGTAATGGAATTTGCATGAAAAGCTTTTTCATCTCAAACAATTCATCAGAAATTCACTGAGTGACTCGAAGTGTGTCTGTGCGACTGTCTGTCTGTCTGTGTATCTGTATTGGATAGCATGCATTCAAATAAATGTTGTTCTTTGATTCCCGAATTCCTCCATCTAGGTTTGACATGGACCCAATGCGAAGACACGTTCACATTACATGCTTTGCCAACAACACATTGTACCAATTTGATAGAAACTGCTAGTTCGGGTATTTATCACACAGACATCGGAGGATTCGATTTTCATACCGGTGGCATTGAGGATTTGGGCGGCGAGGACTTTGACTATACCATGGATTGTGGCGATTTTATATTCTAAAAAACGAAAAACAAGCCACATTCAAATGTCGACCATAATCTGGATTGAAACGCTTTCTCGGATCGCGATCACAATGAAGCAGGAAACACACAGACACATACATCCTCACACACACACACGTATACACACACACACACACATACAATGCCCGTCAGAGCTAGGCCAGAACGTCAGACACTAATTGGTTTGTTGATCCATCCGCCATAGCACACGAGCCGTTTGTCATCCAGAATCATATTTCATCCGCGAACGGGCGATGGATATTATTGTCAACGACTTTATCGATTTTTTTTGTTTCGTTTCTCCGTTCCTTAATGAAATCATTTTTAAATTCAGTCTTTTGTTTGAATTTTCCATTAAAAGCTTTTTGTTTGCATTGAAAATTTCAGCAAGGACATAATTATATTTAATTTTTAAATTTTTTTTTCGTTATTCATTTTTTTCCTTCATTTTATTTTCATTAGAAAATATCCACAAAGTAACAAAATCAAAATAAATATTTGCAATGAAATGTTTGTGCTAATTAGAGAACCCAGGCTTTATGAGAAACCGTAATCGATGTTAGCTCAAAACGAAATTGGATTTTTTTTTCTCAAATTTCTTTTTTTCGCGTCATGTTTGTTTTGTGAGCGCTAATTTTAATGGCGCCTTCACTCATTATTGTTAATTTTTTAAAGCTATAATTATGGTGATAATGATGAACGCTAAAAACATTCGCCGATGAAAATCATTTATTGAATAGAAAAAAAATTATATTAAATAAATAGAAAGTAACATAAAATTATTATTATGATTATATTCACACGACGCATTCTGAAGAGAGGAAAAAATTGAAAAAAAATTATGTGTATGAATCCCATCCAACCCATTAGTTGAAATGTATTGCATAATTAAATAAAATTGAAAAGAAGATAAACCAAATTTAATGCCACGACAAATGGGCCGAATTTTTAATGTAAATCGATTATGAAACCTTGACATGCTTTTTCGAAGGCGACACTTTTAAGAAAACAATCTCAATTCTCCAAAAGGAGGAAAAACGAGAAGAAAATTGTTTTTCAATGGATTTTCGCGTTAACTAAACAAAAAAAAAATATGAGAAAATACATGGCAGATATTTGTATTCGGTGTTATGGTAAACAGTCTGGAAAGAAGAGACGTTCAAATGGAAATCGAATTTACCAATTAAGCACTTTAGACAAAACCAGACATTCATGTTCATTGTGATAAGCTTCAAGAGTTAGACGTCAATTTAATGCTAGACTGTTTTTAGAGGAGTATTCTCAATTTGGGTTCATCATTTCATGAGAAGGGGTGGAGAGGGTGGGAGGGGCGAGAAATGGAATCTTAATTGTCTATTTGTAAGCATAGTGTTAATAAAGGCCGTTATTTCGCTCAAATTCTATATATTAGTCGCATCGGTTCGATGTGTGAACTTAGCTCTCGAGCTTGAACTTAATCTAAGGTTTGATGTCCACGTGCCACCTTTGCTCTCCCATCTAACTATTAAACATGTTGACCAATGAAAGTCGACGCAATCGTCGACATCTCGAAAGTGAAATGTGCCCTCGTGGCTCACATCGCCATCGGATCTCGTTCACAGCGACATCATCGAATTTCACGTTTTAATGACAGCTTTCGTTGAAAAGCGACAAACCTCTGCAAACCCCTTTCGCATCCGTTATTTGCGCGCTCGACATTTGAACCAATTCAAAACGAACAAAACAAAAAACAAAGATAACTTTGAATGTACATTTTCCCAGTCAGTCGGTAAGAATGAAACACCAAAGGCATGAATCATAATCATAGTTGTATTACCAAGAGGAAGCATGACATTTGTTTGATTTCATTTTCATTTGCGAATTTTCCGTGTTTCCCGAGTTTTCCTTATGTTCAATTCTCGTCTTTATTTTCGTTTTTGTTGTTTTGGTTGCTCTTTTTGTGCTTCTCGTTTCGTTTGGTTCCATGATGATATGAGAAAATTGAAAGCCAAACAAAATCGAAGCGAAAACACTTTTCCTTCGTTGATTTTGGCTGGCGCACTCACGAGCACGATATCTCCGTTCGAAGGAAAAATCCGCAAACAAGAACATTTTTCATTGAATTTCGTGTTTTTTTTTAAACCGACCCGTCTAATTATCGTTTACTTGTTAAACAAGAATCAAATAATTCCAATTAATTCCGGCTTTGTTTTGCACTGAAACGCACGGTCAACAAATACGCGGATATTGCTTTATAGTTCTATGGCTCGAATTCCTGCTGACCGCGCGCGTTTCAACCATTGCAACCTTTGGTTCTTCTGCAAACGCGATTGCTATTCGCGACGAAGCTGACACGCCAAAGCCAAAACAGAAATCGAGCGAAAAGTTCTTCTCTTTTCCTTTCGAAGTCGCTTGCAATCCGACGATACCCGTGTTTTCCTTCCCTTCGTTTCCGATTCTTTTCGATACCATTCACTCACTTTGCACACTCGCTCGGTATAACCCGTCGTCTAATCACCAATCATGCACCCTGCCCGGTCCAATTTGAGGGTCGAATTTTCGACGTTTACTACAATCGGCCGGCCAGCGTCCAGTTGCCCCGTCCCAAATTCCTCAATGGTATGGGCGTGTATGCCTGTCATATTAATCGTAAGCATCCAAAGCCCAATAAATTTTTCGTGTATCGTAAATGATGGATGGATATTCATAGTAAATAAAAGTATAAATAGTAATTAAAAAAAAAAAAAAAATTAAAAAAAAATTTTGAATGGGAATCATTATTATTTGATATGATTGAAAAGTAATCTAATTGAAATAAAATCATAGACAAATTGCACAATGAATAACAAAAAATGAATAAAAAATACCATGAAATCGTGGTCAAAATTCAGCAACCAAATAGTTGACTCCAATCTGTCACAATGTCAAAAAGTGTCACAGCGAAGCAGATGCATTGGAAAAATGATTGTCACACAGAAATGAATGACAAAAGTGAAATTAAATTTTTCGGAGAAATTTAACAAGTTTTTAGCACAATTTAAAATCGGAGGAATTAAATAAGAAATTCACAAACCCACTCACACACACACAAAATAACCGATCCGTCAGAGATTTACTTTGTGTAAATTCGGCCAAGTCTGAATCCCATGGAAACTAAGGCTTTTATTTTGCTTTTGATAAAATTTTGACACATTTTCGAATTGTGAACTCGTGTATTTGTGCTTTCATTCGAAAACTCATCCAGCAAATCCAATTGAAACCCATTTCTCGAAAGCATTTCATTGAGCCCAAGAGAAACATCTTCCAATTCGACCTTATACAAAATTGCCTTCTAAAACAAAACACGACGACAACAACAACAACGCAACCACAACACAAATGAAAGACAAAACAAAGCTATATAAATAAATAAGATTGTGTTGTTTTCCGAATCTCCGTTTTGTGACAAAGAATAAGATGATTGTTCCCCGTTAGACGTAATGATATACGAGAAATCTGATAGTATTATTGCGATGAGCAACCCAACAAAATATATATATTTGTGGATCCAACCGAATGCTGGTAAACTTAAGCAAGAGCAATGACACTTATTTTTTAGAAATATACGATTTAATGTAATTTGAATTGGGGAATATGAAAACAGAGACTTAAGGGCATAAGCGAGGAGGTCGCCGAATCAAGAGAAAAAAAATATATTTTTCAAATCATCATTTTCACACACAGAGATTCATATCATGGCGTCCTGCAGTGACCACATGAATTGCACGGTTTTGTTTTTGTTAATTTCTATCGCGAAAATTGTCAATTCCCTTCTGTTTGTCCCGCCCGACCGTTCGGATCCACTTTCACAATTCGAAATAAATTTATTTTATTTCAATTTATTTTTATGGTTTTATTTCGACATTTGTGCAAACAAGCACCGAACAAGATTTTCTAGACATTGATTTGATTGGCGTGAAGAAATCAGCCAGACGCAGCCATAAAATGCAAAATAAATTATTGTTGTGTAGAAATGAATCCTTAGAGTTAGTTACACGTGGCGTTACGTTGATTTGAATCCAAGGGTGTTTTGTGTGCTCAACAAAAGCAATTTCACGAGAAAACAAGAAATAAATTACATTTGTCGAGCGACATAAAATACACAAAAACCAAAAAATAAATATATTTAAAATATCTCTCGTACAGGAGTACTAAGGTTGAGAAACATAGAGTTATTATTGTAATTTGGGATATTCATGCGATTGAGGAGATTTCATCAAAATTGGATGTGGTGAAAAGGCGAGAATACAACACAATGAAACAATAATAATATTAATAATAATATTAACAAACATTATGAATGTATAATCAAATAGAATGATCCGTGAAATTTATGTATAGACAAAAAGAAAAGCCAAAAAAAAAAAAAATTAAGAAAAATTTATTGGAAAATGATAATGTCAACCGCATTCAAATATGATGAGAGAACAGAAGCAACAGAATTACGTTGAAAAATCGCTGGACGATTTCTCAGCAAACAGTCACGTACTTGGATGTTCATTGAAGCAGCAGACTTTACACGATGCATTTATTTTTGAAAGAATTTATTTTTCGCAAATGTTTCTTTAATTGATCAACAATGGATGGATAGGAACTCATTTCACCGGAGAAATACATACAGTTTATATTTATATCGATTTTCCGATAATTTTGAATTAATTTTCCGAATAAATTTTTCGATAAAATCTACGCAAATTAATTTTTCCTTAACGATTTGCCCGGAGGAACAGGAAAACCAGTGAGAAAAAATGAAATAAAATTGATTGGTTTAGATTGAAATTGAATGGTCGATTTGTAATAAATGGTAATAATTGATGATACAAAATCCCCAATAGAACAATCCGATAAAGAGACAAACGGGAGAAACCCCGAAGAAAATACAAAATGTGAGCAGAGTTTTATTCGTTTGTTTAATTTGATGTGATTGATTTCATCCAAACATGCCCATTGGATTGTTCAGAGAGACGCAGCGAAACGGCCATCGGATTGATGAATCGGTCCAGATGTCAGTCAACAGAAATAAATTATTTGGCCTCTCTGCTCTTATTGGTCTTCGATCGTTTCTCATTTTGTCATTTGCTGTCTCGTTCATATTCTAATTCGAGATTGCATTTGATTGAAAATCGAGCCAATACGAACGGCAATCAGTCCAATGGTTCGATCTAGCGGTCTCGGCTGGTACGCACACTTTCAAAACCAAATGACCAATAAATCAAGAGGAAAACATCAATGATACGAACCTCGCCGCTTTGCGTTGAGCAAAAAACGAGCTGGAGAAGAGAAGAGTACTATCTATCTCTCTCGCTCACACTCCTTGCCAACACCCCTCCGACCCTTCCTATTCAAATTCCATGCAAATTCCTGCCCCCAACCAACGCATATTATTGAATGTTTACGCAAATGATAAAAGCCGTAATGTTTAAATAAAATGAATGTCAATGAAATACACGCAAATAGCCAGCAAATATAAACATGCAAAATCAACAGTAATCATTAGGAATTTTAAATAATAATCCGACGGCATTAAATTATGAGAAACGAATCAATCCAACCCAATGTGTTCAATGTTTATAAAATGAAAATAAAATAATGTGAAAAGAATGACAACACAAATAAGAAGAAACAAAAAAAAAAAACAAAGCAAAAAAAAATGTTAAACAAACATGAAAACCAAAGACATTTTTCATGAACAAGTGAATGAGACTTGATGAATCGAGTCGACACGACACAGTGCATTCACAAGCCACAGCATTCATTCGATGAACATTTTCACATTTCCCTCGAAATTTCCATTGTTTTTTCGCCTCTTGAAATTCCCGCAAATTTCATTGAAATTCAATTCTCGATTTTTCTGACATTCACCAAATATTAATTCAAATCAAAAAACATAAAACAACAAAACGAATTCAATCCACTTGCTGTTCCGGAAATCTTGGCGAAAATGCGCTGTGCGTTTCGTCATTTCGTGGGAGTTTCGTTCTGTTGTTGTCGTTTCATCCGCAAAGGAACGGAAAATGCGGCAACAGAGAAATTCATCAACGATTCTCTCGTTCATCGAAATGCCATTGAACATCCGTTTTGGTTCAGTTCAATCGAATAGCAGCAGCAGCAGCAGTAGCACAGAGGAAAAATTCGCATGAATTATCAACAAGTAAATTTCGAAATGATTTCTATTTGTCATTCAACCCATGCATTGTATTAAGTTGAATTTTTTGGTTTTGATAAATTCCAACGGAAACATATTCTTGATCGCATGTTGTTTTATTGCTGAAGGCTTGGCCTCGTTCATCCGCCACGCGAAAGTGATTCGGGTAAGGTCCCCTCTGTTCCCTTTCTCTCTGCGGAAAATCCGAATTCAGAAGCAGCACATCACTCATGCACTCATCCATCCATTCATCCATCCATCAATCGGGCAATCCATCAATTCACAAGAGAAAAAGCTCCATCATTGATCGACCGTTAAGTGTGAATTTCATTAAAAAATCAAAAGAAAACAATCGGCAATGCTCAAACGACCAGGTCTCGAGCGTTTTCTGGTTTGACTGCCTCTCAGCCAGCTGATTGCTTTCAACCGGGGCCCGGGCGGTGGTAGGCTATCAAAATGGGCCAAAACTCGTTCATCACTCAAAATCGTAAGTACAAGCCGAAAAACCGAAAAAGCGGTAAGATAACAAGCTCGCCAGCAGCGGAAAACAAACACCGACACAAGATACACAAAAAGTAATTATAATTCAGCAACGCTCTTCATTTGCATATTGCTCGAGTGAAGTGGATTCGAAACAGAAGTCATTTCAGTTGAAAACCACTCGCCGCAGAATATCATGCTGGCATCTTGACTTGAATGCATCAAATCAGAGAGCCACTGGCACACCCATGCTCGCTCGCTGGCTCGCCGCTACACATTCTACACATGCAATAAAATGATATGCCGTTGATATGATGGCCATAAATATATCGCAAATCGGCCCACTTATGAAGGCTCACGAACCTGTGAGACCCAAGACATTTCTTCGAACACACACCGAATTTCAGGCTGTTCACTTTTGGCGCAATTCATAATTCGAATGCAATTTCATGAAGAAAACGACAACTCAAACAGCAACAACATCAACGTAATCGAACGCGACCAGCAACAGCACAAGTGCACAACGATGTGCAACACCACCAGAGCAGAGCACATGAATCGAATCCATGTTTTTGTCATGCCTTGTGACCCAGTTTCTGGTCGCACAAAATCATCAATTCCAAACCGAATAAACGGTGTCATTATATCGAGAAATCCTTTCGTTTCGGCTCCAGCACCAGACCCAACCACTAGCTGCGCTTGCGACACACAAGCACCCAGTCCCAGCCAACACATCAAACACAATGCAACCCACACAATGTATCGGGAAAATACGTCAGTTGTCATCGAATGCATTCGACAATCATTTTTTTCTCATTTTTTTTTTTTGCTCGTTCTTTTTTCGTCATTCCGAATTCGCTATCTCTCCAGTCGACCTCGTCGTCCGCGTCGTCATTCGTCATGTCTTTTTTTCCTTACTCGCCAAGTCCATTCCTCTAAACCGTCAATTTTTTTCGCTTTACTTTTTCGCGCGCGTTGCGTTTTGTTTATGACTCGCACGCGTGTAGAAATGCCGCATACAACTCCATCGAGCGCCAACGAACGAAGACTAAGACGACGACGACAGCAACATCGTCGACGGCGACGACGATGACGAAGACAACGTTAAAGGCAGCAGCATCGAGTCGTACACAACAACCGACAGCGTTGGTTGTGCCTGCTTGTGTTGTGTGTGAATTGGATGTGTTGTTTTTTTTAGTCGTTGTTTTTGTCGATTTTGCCTCTTTCATATATCGGCTCTGTTGTTTACTCGACCATTTACATTTCAACGGTGCTGCTGAAACTTTCGCACAGACCGATTCTGGTTGAAATTTAACAATAAGTTTCCTTTGATATCTTTGCAAGTCGTTCAGAATAAAATCATCGATTTTTTTTTGTTCGTTTCGTTTCCTCATTCACGTTCTAGTTCTCGTTCACGTTCGAGCCCGGAAAACGTCATTTTGAGTGTTGACAACAAAGTGGTGACATTTGCGAATTGCATTCGACGAACTGATTGTCTTTCGAAAAGCCGGCATTTCGATGATAATCGCACCGCGCTATTGCAAACATTAACCAGTTGGATTCGAAGCGGTGTTGACAAAACAAAGTGAGCAATTTCAGCCCCTCCGACCCCCCTAAACCCCGCTTTGGGTGCCGTTTTACTGACGGCGCGCACGCACAACGATCAATTTGATGTGAAATGCCGATAACAACAGTCGGGTAGTCGTTTGCTTGTCAAATTGTTCGGGTCGGGATTTTTCCTTGTAATTCTTTCCTCACCGTGTAATTTGGCCGCCAATAATCCATTGGAAATTAAATATTAATTTGTGCATTTCAAACACATCAGACATTCGACGACACAATCGACGATGACGACGAAGACGACGACGATCCATTGACAAACAGGCGAACCCAGATTGGATCTTTCGTGGGGAATTCGTTTGTTTTTTTTTCTATTTCCATTCGCGTGGTGGACAAATAGCCGTGAACAAACATTTGGTGCAACCAAAAGCAAAACCAACAACCAACAACCAACATTTCAAACCAACGAAACGAATGGATGGAAAAAAAAATAATCGAAGATTCATCGAATATTCATGTGAAACTGACACACTTTGTGAATTGTGCACTTGCCGGCATTGAACCGAATTCAAAACGAATTTCAGCGATCGACGACCACATTCGTGCTGCTGGAATTTTGTGTTGCATTTCTGGTGTGAGTTTGCATTGCAACGGCGACGGAGACAACAGAGACGGCGACGGCGGTGGCGACGACCACGAAACTAACCACATAGCAGCGATATTCAAGGGGATTCTCAAAGGAGTTGCTCGATTGAGACGACATAGCACATCAATTTGTTACATAATTCACGAGCCAAAACACCCATCCACTGAACGAGAACAAGCAGAGACAATCATAACAAGAATAATGGCATCACAAGGAAGCACTTCAAGGCTTGCACAAATGCAGGTGGGTACACTCAATTAACATTCATTTGTTTCCAATCAAATTGCTCGGCCCATTGTTCTTCTCACCGTCGAATGCGCTTCAGAAAATAATTCTCGATCGCACGTTCGATTGGTTCGGGTATGCTGGCGGGGGACTCCTCGTCGATCTCTTTGGCCAAGACACAATGATTCATCGCAGCTGGTTATTCCAAATGAGAAATCGATTAAATCGGTGCGCCACACCGACATCAACGCGACGACCTACACAATGCGGTGTTTCATCTTCTTTGATTTTTTTTTTCTTTTGATTTTTCAAAAACAAAAATTTTTTCTGAATGCAAAACAGAATCGACTTATTAATTCTTGTTGAATATAGTAAATTGTAAGTGTCGTTCATGCGTGAAATTCATTTATGGAATCGCATTGTTCGACGAGGTCATTGCGTTGTTTCGCGAACAAATCGAATTTCGAAAAGTAAAACGCCGTGAAATCGATCATGTCAATGTCAACGTTTGCGTTTTGAAAGTGAAGCGTTTGTTCCGAGAACGGCAAAGCAACCCATGCAAATTGGATCAGTTTTTTTTTTTTGCAAATTCGAAACTCATCTCCTGGAATGGTTACCGTTCGACTGCTTTTGCACTGTGTGTAATCCATTCGGTGCGCGACCCACTGAACACCAACCAGATCATCATCAATAAACTCATCGATACATCACTGTCTCGTTCAATTAAACGGGTTTTTTGACCATCAACACGCGCGCCACGATGCAAATCCAATCATTCCAGTCGAACCGGCATCATCAAAATCGAAATATGTCGATCTGCGAACCGAAAATACGAAATCCATTCGAATTACAATTCAATTTGATTTTATGACAAATGCCGTGATTAATATTCATTTTGCTGACTTACAAAACTGACAAATAACGAATTTATCATCGATTCAATTATTCATGGAAAAATATTGAATTGAATTATTGCCGAGAAATGGAAATTATTGATTGCATTTGTGTTTTGGGGCGGCGCGACGATACGATTCACCAGCCGTTTGGGTTGACAAATCGCGACAAGCACACAACACGCACACATACGCAAACGTGCACACAGGCAGACAGACAGAAATTTCTAATTAATTAACTTGAAATCCCGCATCGAGTTCATGAACGTACACCGCAGCGATGAGCCCATTGGAATTGTCGACGATTTGGATGATGGCGTACACGCCATTGACCGATTAGATGACCGCACACTGAATTTCTCATTCGGTCAATTCGTGTCTCTTCGCACCAGAATTCGGTCATTTGTGTACGTGCGCTTCATCGTCCACGGATGCCATTTGTAAGCATTACATGTCGAACGTCCTTCCCAATGTACCCCCGCATATCGGAGTCAATCGCATAATCCACCAATTCACATATTGCCAAATGTTCTTGTCATCGCACGCGTCACATTCATTAATGACAATCGACTTTG
>JANSTV010012452.1:0-16492 GCA_027564135.1 Lestremia cinerea
ATTAATAACAGATGAATCCAGAGGGGCTAATGCAATGGGGCCGGTTCAATTGGGGTAGGTATCTTGAATACATTGACCATTTTGTCTTCTAAGCTATCCTCTTATTCTTAGAATTTAATCCGTTGCATTTCACTTTAAAAATTTAAAGAAAACATAACGAACATTTCGAACGAAAAATTCTCAATTCTAAGATCGAAAATTCCTCTTCTCTTTTGATTTCTTCTCGTTTGACCTTCTGATTCGTTCAACTGCGGAAATTCAACCATTTTCCTTTTCAAAATTTTAATTTTTTTTTGTTTCCATTAAAATTCAATTTCTCCTGTTTTCAAATTTAATTTGATTGATAAGGAACAAGAATCGATTACACTTTTAATCAATCGAATAATTTTCACTCGTCGACTTAGTTTTCTGGAAAAAGCGCAAGATCCGGAAGAATACTTGCCATGGTCAGTAACAATTTAAATGTGTGGTTACTGTTTAGTGTAATGCTTTTTTATCATTTGATTGTACACAATTAAAAACGTTGTTTCCTTCTATATTGATTATCGATTTAAAATCGCTAGGAATATCTGCTGTGTTTATTATGTCTGTGATTCTCGTTTGTATCGAACTTTTAAATATGTCGAACGCTTTTGAGTTACTGCTAATTTCTTTTCATATATTTTTTTTCGTTTTATTTTAAGCATCGTATGTTAGAAATAGCATTTATTGATTTTAATCACAAATATACCTATCATATGTGTGCTTGAGTTTCTATCTTGAGGTAGTACTTACTGTTGGCCATAATAATAATTTGAATAGTGTTCCCCCAATTGCATTTATAATCACCAACAAACTGACTGTAAATATAAAACAAAAAACAAAAAAAAAACAAAAAAAAAGGAACAAACAAACAGAAATTACGAAAACCATACAAGAAATCTATTGCCAGTGTCTTCAATTCAAAATGGGTATATTTTATGTGCATTTTTAAAATTGTGTTAAAAATCAATTAAGCAGTAGCTATTTATGAACTGATGATAAGCTGAAGCGGAGTGCTATGCAAAATGTTAGTTGAACATTTACCATAGTTCCGCTGACATTTCTGATATTTTACTTATTTTTCTAACTTCGTTCTATTGCAAATGTTCCCCTCGCCAATCATTTTGGTAGAATCTTGCTGGAACATTTTCACCAAAGATAGTTGCAATGAACGTATTCAAAATCAATTGTCACAAAATTGCGTCTTACTCTACTGGTATCTACAGCCCCTCTCCTCATTCTCTCTCTCCCCGCCCACGTATCCAATCCTGCTCAACAAGGGTATCAACGAATCTACTTTTCCATACGTATATTAAATTATTATGTGCTTTCTGAATGGCATTTGATGTATTGAGTTCTATTTCTAAACTTCATTTTTACAATTTAATTTATTTTTTTCTTATTCAATTTCCCAAACGAAAACGTTCTTTATTCGAAACCTATCTGACACATTCAAATGTTGACAAAAACAGCTTTGTGGCTGGAGTTATTTTGCGAGAGCGCTTGCCAGCATTCGAACGCATGTTGTGGAGAGCATGTCGCGGTAATGTATTTCTCCGTCAAGCAATGATTGAATCACCACTAGAGGATCCATCAAATGTGAGTTTTATTTGCAATTATGAGTGAATTGGAATTTGATGACAAACACTTTTCTTCTAATTTAACAGGGTGACAATGTCTACAAGTCGGTGTTCATCATCTTCTTCCAAGGTGATCAACTGAAAACTCGCGTCAAGAAGATCTGCGAAGGTTTCCGTGCCACTTTGTATCCATGCCCAGAAGCACCAGCCGATCGTCGTGAAATGGCTATGGGTGTAATGACCCGCATCGAAGATTTGAACACTGTTTTGGGTCAAACACAAGACCATCGTCATCGTGTCCTGGTTGCTGCCGCCAAGAAAATCAAAGATTGGTTCATTAAGGTTCGCAAGATCAAGGCCATTTATCACACCTTGAATTTATTCAATTTGGATGTCACCCAAAAATGTTTGATTGCTGAGTGCTGGGTTCCACTGTTGGATACGGAAACCATTCAGCTAGCTTTGCGCAGAGGAACTGTAAGTGTTAAATCATGATTTTAATCGCAAATATCAACTCTATGATCATCTGTTTCATTCAACAGGAACGTTCCGGGTCATCAGTACCACCGATTTTGAATCGAATGCAGACGTTCGAAAATCCACCAACATACAATCGAACGAATAAATTCACGAAGGCTTTTCAAGCTTTGATTGATGCTTATGGTGTCGCTAGTTATCGAGAAATGAATCCAGCTCCGTACACCATCATCACTTTCCCATTCTTGTTCGCTGTCATGTTTGGCGATTTGGGTCACGGTTCAATCATGGCTTTGTTCGGCCTCTGGATGATTCTCAAGGAAAAACCATTGGCTGCCAAGAAAACTGATAACGAAGTGAGTTATTCTGAGCAAAACTCTAGTGATGGAAAATCAAACTGACCATTTTGGTGATTGCCTCCCAAACAGATTTGGAACATCTTCTTCGGTGGACGCTACATTATTTTCTTGATGGGTGTGTTCTCGATGTACACCGGGCTCATTTACAATGATTTGTTCTCCAAATCGTTGAATCTGTTTGGTTCGCATTGGAGGGTCGTGTTCAACACTTCGACCATTATGTCGAATAAAGACCTGCAGTTGGACCCCGTCGATGCGTTCCTCAACACATCATATCCATTTGGTATGGATCCGGTGTGGCAGGTAGGTCTCCTTACAATCGCCCTATTCTATCATTTTCTAACTCTATCCTACTTCAGGTTGCCCGAGCCAACAAAATCATCTTCCACAATGGCTACAAAATGAAAATCTCAATCATATTCGGCGTCATTCACATGATGTTTGGCGTATTCATGAGTTTGAGAAATTATCGTTATTTCAATGATAAAATTTCTGTCATCTGTCAGTTCATACCGCAAATCATCTTCTTAGTATTCTTGTTCTTCTATTTGACATTGTTGATGTTCATCAAATGGGTCACATATTCTGCTCAAAACGAAATACCATGGGGCGTTAACTGTGCTCCATCCATCTTGATCACATTTATCAACATGGTTCTATTCAAATCAGTGGAATACGATCACGATAATCCGTTGGCTTGTAGCCCATACATGTTTTCTGGCCAAGCAGCATTGCAAAGAATTTTAGTCTTGATAGCGGTCGCGTGCATTCCATGGATGCTGTTCGCCAAGCCATTTTACATCATGCGCAGTCGCAAAGAAGCAAGCGTAAGCATTAATGCAAATATTGCGGCTTGCAATGGTACTTTAATAGATATTCATATCTTGCAGCATCAACCAATAGACCACCCCGTCGAAAACGGTGATGCTGAAGCCGGTTTGAACAACGGCCAACTTCAACCAAGACCCGAAGGTGGTCATGATGAAGAAGAGATGTCAGAAATCTTCATCCATCAGGGTATTCACACTATTGAATACGTTTTGGGTTCGGTATCTCACACCGCTTCCTATTTGCGTTTGTGGGCCTTGTCATTGGCTCATGCTCGTAAGTCTTTCGTAAATTCAAAGCTCAAGTTTTATGGAACTTAATGGTTCTATTCCAATTACAGAACTAGCTGAAGTCTTGTGGGACATGGTTTTGAAAAATGGTCTCACTCAAAAAGGCTGGCTCGGTGGCATCATGCTGTGGGCCATTTTCGCTTTCTGGAGCATTCTTACCATTGGTATCCTCGTACTCATGGAAGGTCTTTCGGCGTTCTTGCACACCTTGCGTTTGCATTGGTATGTCAAACGGATGATATCCTCGATGTGAGATCAAAACACCTAACCAATTATCTGTCATTTTCAGGGTCGAGTTCCAGAGCAAATTCTATTCTGGTTTGGGTTATGCGTTCCAACCATTTTCATTTGAGGTTATCTTGGAAGCAGGTGGCACTCCAGTTGAAGGAGAATAAACATCATGCGCAGCCTTGGCTACCCGCTTGTACGCAATAATGAAAGCCACATTTTATTCAAAGCTAATATCCAATCAATGTCATAGCAAATTTCTTTAAACAAAAAAATAGATGTATTGCAATTTCTTGTGCTTAAATCGACAACAACATAGAACGCTGGGCAGACATGTGACGCACCACAACTGATTTTGTTCAATATCATCAACGCCTCACACCGCCCTTGTCGGAGAGTCAAATCGCCTCCTAACCAACAATATGTTATTGTCAATTCAATATTACTCATTTCTCGATCTATTCTAATGAATAAATATGTATTTAAATGGAAATTTAACAAAAAAATAGTTGAAAGAACATGAAATAAAAGTTGTAGCGAGAAAAACACCATCAAAGCAATTCATTTTGGTTTCAGTTTATTTCTCTCTCTCTCTCTCATAAAATCAACGAGAAAATTTAACAAATTTGTAGAAAATGTAGGATTTCAATGGAATTTTCAAACAATTATCACAGGAACGATTCTAAAAGCCCATCATTGTATCCAAATGTTGAACAAGTGCGAGGACCGTACCATTTTTGTATGGTTTTAACGAGCTAATTTTCTTCGGCAGGTCGTTTAGTGTTTGAGGTAACGTCTTTGGCACACACATCAGAACATAACCCTCTTTGTGCATCTGCTCGGCAAGCTCGTCTTGATGATTGTGCATTAGCTTATCATTTACGACGACGACCAATGTCTTGCGAGCTTTCAAGGCTTCAATGCAACTTCCCGCACCGGCATGGCTTATGATCAAATCGGCTTCGAGAATGTCATCAAATATTGACGGTTTCAGGCGGTAAACCTTTATTTCAATGCCATATTTCTCAGCCAAGGTTTTTGCATTCGAAATATCAAAATTCTTATCGCTACCGATTTGCATCGTTAGAACCTCACAGCCAAACTTTTTTATTGTTCCGAATATGCGATCGGTGATGATTGTTTTTGTCAAATTTTGGAATTCTGTAGTTCCAACTGTTACGAAAATATTCCGAAATTGCTTCATTGTAACAGTTGAATTAAATTACTTATAAACAATTAAATGAAATGATGTGTTCTTTTTGAAAATGATGATTAGTGTTTTTCATAACAAATAACTTGTGTTACGTTTGACCGATTTACAAATGCGGTAGTAGATTGACAGCTTGATGGGTGCGTTCATTACAGCTGATTCGGCGGTTTCTTTTGTACGAAGGCTCGGTTAGAGAGTTCTGTGTAAAGAAGAGAAAGAATTAACATACGAGTACAATTAATGCTTCAATTCAAAATGTGATCCTTAAGGAATCGATATTTTGAAATGACATCTGGCGAAACAGACATAGGAAGGTCTGATCTACTCTCTTACAATATACAATTTGAAATCGCAATGCATTCCCGCTTCTTAGAGGGCAATAGGCAAGCCATCATCCAAATTTAATGCGTGAGGGAGGAACCCTATGAAAACATCACATCATATCACAAATACTACAAGTGTCTTTATATTTATAGGAGAAATTTATGTTTTTTAGTCAGAGAGAAGCGCGAAAGACTCAAAATCCGAGCAGAGCCCACGCACAAAACCCATCGGTAAACTGTTTGTAGTGGAAGCGAAACAGAAAAAAATTATGCAAGAAAATTAAATAAAAGCAAACTTTGCTCGCAGGATTAAATCAATCAAACAAAGAAAACAAAATAAATCAATTCTGTAAAAACGCGTTATTGGTATCAGTTGGTGCCAAGCTACAAACATATTTTCGTTAGTTTCTTTCTCTCTCCATTTTAGATCTCGACCTCTTCCAACATACTGCTTCCAGCTCTTCCATTGTAAGACCATTGCTAATCACAATGATTAACACAACTTCAATTTTCGATTCAATTTCGAAAATCTACAGAAGGCGGCACATTTGCTAGTAGCAATCATCATTCTGATGCCATCGCACTGATCTCTTAGACTTGTGCATTGATTTTTCAAATTAGAAGAAAAATAAACTAAAATATAAACGAAATGTACTGCATGTACTCTGTCGTAAGTAATGAATGCATTAAAAAGTGATGTCACCTCGAGCAGGTCATTGACCAATCGTGCTAAAGCATATTTCGCATTTTGGAATGCTGCTCCACAACACGTTTGCATGAACAAAAGGGTTGGAATGGCTTGCGGTCTTCGGCATACCAAAATGTTGGTCCTCAATCACACATTTGAGCTTGATCCGCTTCTGCGGTGATAACCCAGATGATCGTCACCACTGTTGTCATCGATGCTGGTGGACATCAACGTCAAAGCCAGTAGATAATACCAGCACCAGCAGATAATCAAACCGTTTCCATGTTCACGTTGCTAGCAGAAACAAAATACAGTTGCAGAAATTTGAAGGACAGCGAAATTTCGAAAGTGTTTGAGTGTTTGAAGAGGCAAAGGATGGATGTCAATGTAAAGAAATCACAATAAAAGCACCAACTAGTTGATGGTGTTCGGTCAATCTGTGTTTTACAGAAGTGTGCACTTCCGATAAATTCATTGTCAAGCTACCATCTTCAATTCCGTCATCGATGCGCAGCAAAACGATATTATGTTTCATTAACCGTATGCAAAAGAAAAAAAACAGCCAAAAATTCGATTGTTGTCATTTTGGTGTGCTCTCTTGATGTGGGTATATGTATCCGCCGTGCGGCATAGACACACAGAGATGCATGTATCGATGTGTTCGAAATAGCTAGAAATAATGTCGTATATCATCATCAACAACATCATTGGCATCGACGATGAATATTATAATAATATACATAGTATTCAAGTCTGCAAATATAGGTTCCCGTTCTCTATGGCCGTACTCCCGTTCGTGCGAATAGGAAGAAGTACATCATTTTTATTATCATTCGCACTTCAGTTGAAGATTTTCACTTTAGTCGAACGTTGAATAGTCAGTCGGCTGTTGCGTTCTGCTTAGATAGCAAGATATTTCAGTAGTTCCTCGTTCTTTCGTTCTCACACCTTGTACTTCCCGCAAAAAATTTCGTCATTTCGTCGTCGTCGTAAATTGTTTTTTTTGTTCAACAAATTTTTGCGGCTTTTCTGGCGGACTTTTCGAAGCTTGAAAGACATTTTTTGAGACAATGTTAAGATAATTTTTGTTATGCTATATTTTTTTTGAGAAAAACATTTTGATTCTCAAAAACAATAATTTTTCTTCATTTTTCCAATTTCAACTATCACCTCTTATTTATTTTTTGTAATCTACGAATAAATAAATAGAAAAAATCTATTTCATGCATTACAGTTAGTTTCGAATGATCAAGCAAAAGTGAGGAAAAAAACTTAACAATCGATGTTATTTAAATAGCTCGAAATGTTGTATTGAGTGATGCGAATTCAAGTGTCTTGAGCGGTGATATATTTAAATAAGAAGTGATTTGATTTAATTTGGTCAAATAAAATATCGTCGAAACGAAACACACCAGATGAATGTCGTCACTGTTTCGATGCAAGTGTTTGTGTCCGCATGTGAGTCGTCAGTCGATTAGCCGGTCGGTGAAAATTTGCCGTTCACAACAACGTTTTTGTAAAAAAAAACATTTCGTTGAGCCAGTGATGCAATCAAGACAGTAATTTCACGGAAAGGAAACTTTTGAAAATCACGAAAATTCTCTCAAATGCCATTGAGTATGTACGCAATATCTAAATTCGATCGAATATAAACACGTGCCTTGTCCAATTGGAATACTGCTATTTCGTCTTTTTCTTCCGAATTATTACAGTTACTTGGTTGTCGCCAGACAATTTTAATCAATCTTTTGTGAAGAAAATTCAACTTCAAAATAAGTGCATGAAATTTGTTTTATCGACGAATTTTTAAGCAACATTGTAAACAAACACATTGAAAGAAAAACGAAAAACGATAAATAAACGGTTTCCTCAATTGTTCGGTGAGTATTTCAAGCAGTTTTTTGTTATTTCTACAATTTTCAACACACATGATGTTTGAGTCATAGCTACGAATGGCGCTACGACAATTGGAAGAATTAATAAGATATTTCTGAGTTGAAAATAATTCGTCATCGCATATTAGAACACAATTCATTGGTGTCGTGAACATTACTTGATAAATGCATTCCTGTTTCGTACCGCGAAGACATGATGTTCTCAACGGAGCAATACCTTATTGAGAAATGTCGTATCAAAAATGATATTTTATGCTTCGCTTCGTAGGGAATGAGATGCTAGTTTGTGGCTATTGACATAATAATAAACTTCTTATTACGTTTTCGATAACGATGTTTGTTTTCGATTATTTACTATGACTATCATCGCTAGGGTTACTGCCTTGCTCTGGTATGCATTCTGATCCTTAGTCACCTCGCATAATCGTGGATAAAATAGATAATAATAACAATTCAATCAAAATGAATCCAAAATAAAGCCACAAATCGACGAACAAATAATTTATTCGTTATTTCAACATTGGCATCAACGAAAATAACAGAAAAGGATAGAAATGTTGTAATTGTAACTGTTAACCAGTTGGTATTTCGTTTATGTTGAAGGCTTTGCTCACCACGATCCGAAGCGATTTGTATTGTGCTGAGCAGTGAAACAAGTGTTTAAATGCATAACGGATTATTGTATTCAGTTGGTTTCGTTATGCGAACGAACGGAATGTCAGTTTGATTATGTACTGAAATGAGGCAATGGGCCAGAGGTTTGAGTGTATATTATCATCTAACATATAATTTTTACATCAAATGATAAGTGACAGGTTCAAATGATGCAAATTATTCTTCAAACAATGACAATTTATTGTCTTTGAAAATCACGCAATGGAACAACCGCAACGTTTTCGATCGTAATTTGCTTGATTCATGATTTCAGGACGTTGTGAATAGCGTAGATCATATTTCGTCAGTCGATTGACAGATTTTTATGCCGATGCCAACGATGCCGCCGATCAGCCATGTGACAAATTTTGTTTTTGCTTTGGGATAAAAAAAAAATTGACTGGCCGTCACGCTTGACAATGAAAACATGTTTTATCATTTTGGGTACAGTCAACGGCTAAATTCGGCTGTATGAATTTGTTTGGCATGACAACTTACGACCGATATCACAATTTGGCTGTTGTGCGCCGAACGAAACAATATCCATTGCACAATACAGCCAAGCGATGTGTGAACTACCTTCTGAATAACAATTGTCCGCTGAGATGACGCCGATCCAGTGAATTTGAACCAAAAAAATCTCATCGATGTCTGTTTGCCCAAAATTAGACAGCGATATTTAGCACGTTGGATGTTTTTCTCTTTATTTTTTTTGTTCGTCTCATCTCCGTTCTTGGCATCGTCGTAGTCTCGTTGTCATTGTCAATTTATCAGGCATTTAGCGGGCCAACTATTTGTCATAGAAAATGTCATGAAAAAATAAACATATGGAATTGCGTAATTGGCATGCATTTTAATCGGGTATTTTAGATCCGATTGATTGAATTTGTAAATTGATAAAAATTACGGACATACGGTCAGTCTTTGGTGTGTTGCTTTTTCTACTCGTCTGCTCTTGAATTCATTTCAGTTGTGCACACATTACACAATTCGGTAAAGATGTTTTGCCATCTCGTTCAAATGATATTGTTATTCGCGATTTGAGCCAATGGAAAGTTTTGCTAGAGCCGAACAGTAAATTTGAATAGTGTATAATGTTTGGACTGAGTCACAAGTTAATCCTTAAAATTATGGATTTCAACTGAACTGCGTCCGATCGAAAGACAAGTACTCAGACAGATAGACATTTACTGATCAATAACGAAGTTCAATGCTCGATTTAAAGCGAGGAAGTTGACATCTCACTTGACCTTAGAAACACTGAATGGCGTGTAATTGAAAAGCGTTGATTGCACGAAAAAGAGTGAAAGAAAAGCGAGCCAGTCAATTGATATTTTGGACCAAAACGCAAAGATGATAACGTGCACTTAAATCAATTTAGATTGCATAAAAATGCGTGTATACGCTTTCCTCGTTTCTGTGAGAGAACGCTATCAAAACAAGCGTCCATTCATTTTCCGCCATTTATTTATTCATGCAAGCCATTTAAAAGTGTTTTAATTATACGCGACAGACAAACAACAACATTTTTCACGTTCTTTCATTCCTGCTATTTCTCTTATGCCAGTGCCGTCATCATCTTTGCCCAACACACAACTCTGCTCTGGCTTATAGTTTATCGTTCGATTCATTCGTTTCAAGCAAATATTTGCGCTCAGTAGAATGAAATTCTTGTAAATCGTGCTATTTTGCTCTTATTTTCTTGACAATTGACGTTACTCGAATTTAAAAAATAATTAAAATTCTATTAGTTGTGCTTTCGAAATTCTAAAAACCACCTATCGCATCTGGAAATTTGTTTCAATTATCATTCGACTTTGATACGACAACGGTGAATCACAGCAATGACGGAATGACTGAAGTTTTCAAAGCAAATGAAAATAGACATAATCACTGTTGATAATCTACAACGGCATGATGATAAGACACTTTTCCACATGCGGTCCAATGCAACTAAATAATATCCACTCTAATTTTTCTTTGAGAAATTGATAAATCGCTCGTTAAATGAAAATTGTCAATTTTTTTTGGTCCTGTTCACAATGACATCCAAGCGCGCTAATTCGTGGTTAAGAGTTTCAACAAAAAAAGGAGAAAAAAGCGATGATCACTTGCTCACCCCCATCTCACCATCATTAAAGTTGTCGGCTTAGTGATCATTAATCATATACCGTTCGATGTGTATGTACGAAGTTAAAGCAGTTTGAGTGGATGGCACTCGTTTATGAGTGCCTGGCTATCACTTGATAATCGTTTGGTGAATGAGTAGGTCAATTGGTTGCCGGGTGCTCAATGGTGGAGGATAAAACAATTTGAAAATTGTTTTTGAGTTTTCTATCCGTAAAATTAATTGATTGTGATCAGGGGCTCATGTAGGAACGATGAAGTGCTACAAATGGTCAACATTGAGAGGTTGATAGGGTAATTAAGATATCATCCGTCAGTTTGTATGCAAGCATTTCAATGTGTTCTCTCTCGCGATTAACGCTTCGATTAACTATGATTGTACCTTTGATTTGTGCGACAACCAAGACGTATAGAATTGTTTAAAAATCAAACATTGAATGCACTTTGAAAATTCCAAAATTCGGTGAAAAACATTTGCAACTTGCAAAAATAACCGAGTTGTGGAGTCATTGTGGACTCACATACCACACGCTGATGTGTAACTCGATTCTCCATCGGGAGAGAAGAGCAAAATGCTTCACTTATAAATGGATGGATAAGAATTGGATATTTTGCACATCCTGTGCATAATATTCGATCGATTAACTCAGAAATTGTGATGCACTGTATGTATGTAGTATAAATTTGGGAGATCTTCGACTAAAACGTTTTTCATGTTTGTCATTGATTTCTCTCCTACCAGCTTATGTTACATACGCCACACATACCACATATCACACACGAAACCACACATCACCCAACTACAACAAGACCGCATTTCATTTCAAGACTTCCGGAACTGCAACAAAATATTTTTTTTCTTTTATCTTGCGGATGTTGACGATATCTTCCGATGTGAGTTTTTTGCCCGACTCTCGAGTCCTTGTGTTTATTTTTCTTTCAGTTAAACACATTATTGAGTGCACATTGCGTCGGTTGTGCAGACCAAAAAAAAGAAAAAAGAAGAGAATCCACTTTGACCAAATGCAGTGCACACACGTATGGCACGCATGCAAAATTCAAGAGATGTTAAATCGCTCATTCAATAAACAATCTACATATATGAAGGGGCTTATGATATACTTCAACAATGTCGGTACACAGCTATTTATGTGACAGTGAATGACAATAGACTACAACATAATAATGTGCATGCACATGTTCAGGGTTTATGAATTAACAGTTTGGTTATTGTAAGAACCTGCGCCAGCTATCGTATTTCATGTTAGTTGCCTGTAATGCGAGACGCGTGTTATCCGATTCGATGAGTTAAGTTTTAATTCTGTTTTTGTTTAAAATAAAGCACATTCGCTTTATGTAATATTCATATTTTGCCTCGGACCTGTATGATTATCAGAGTTGGGATAATATTGCAGGTTTCGCATTCAGATTCCAAGTTGAAGAAACATTTGAATTGTTCACTTCGAAATGATTCAATCCATTCTATGAAGAGAAATTGCCGTTTAATGTTTGATGTGCCGATGATGACACCAACCAACCATAGATGTGGTGAAGCATTGGAAAAGAGAATGTGCCACCATCGGATGTCCTTACATGTATTTGTTCTGTGAGTTCATAGTGAGGCATTCAAGATGAGTTGGTCGATTAAGATATTGATTAAATCAAGTGCTAATTGTCATAGGTCATTGTGGAGATATTCACTTCAGTTAATCAATTATGAAAACTAAATTAACTCGATCATGTATTTGAAATGATGCGTGTCGCATAAGACGTTATCGATGATCTTGTCATTGCGAATTGTGCTGTATGGTTCGGATGTCGGCTCAACTTTGGCGTCAATTTAAAATTGCAATTTCTTAAATTAATCACTTTCCTCATTTATTTCTCGATTCCCAGCATCTGCTGATAATGCAAGTACGTGAAAATCTCGCTATGGACGCTGGAACAACATTTACACAACGGAAAACCTACACAATATCCCGATTCACATTGATCTTCCTGTCGGCAATATTGATATGTAGCATAATAGCAGCTGGTTTGCTAATCTACAACTTTGCAACATGTCCCCAAATCTCCGTGCAATCCCAAGTGTGTGAAGCAAATCATGTGATACCATTGAGTCCACGGCCTGGTGAGCACACTGACCGCAGCGCAACCATATCCATTGATGGAACTACAAATACAACCACCGACGATGATAAATACAATTTACGGCTGCCTCGATCCATTCAACCACTCTCTTACGACATAAAATTAATACCGTTTTTATTCGAAAATAATTTCACATTCAATGGTGATGTCAAAATAATTGTTAATATTACGGAGGACTGTAAAAATATAACACTGCATGCGACCGCATTGAAGATAAAATCTAGTGATGTCGTTGTCAGACGGGATTCGAATGGTCGGAATCGGCTTGCAAACGATGGACTGGACAAAAATAATGGCAATTCAACAAGTGGTGACATCATTGAAATTAATCGCCAGTTTTTCGTTGATTCGAAACAATTTTATGTAATCGAATTGAATGAAACGCTCAGAACAGGTGCTTTGTACGAGATCCAAATTCAATACACGGGCACTTTGAATGATTTGCTGCAAGGATTCTATCGCAGTGCTTACAATGTTGGCAATGAAACGAGGTAAATATCATCGACTATTACACACCCTGTGCAGCTGTAAAACCTATATGAATTGCTGTGACACGAATAATAGAACATTCCAACGCGCTTTTTGCAATTTCGAATTATGAATCAACTGTTGATTGGCTCTGTTCGATCTGAAGGGCAACAGTTTTATTGAGTTTCTTCTTCAATGCTGATGCAAATCCTCTCGAGGAAAATTGAAAAAATGTATTTAAATTATTGATTTTTTTCTGAGTCTATTCATATCAAATTAATCATCCAGCAGCACTCATTTTTCCACAGAATCAATAAGATTAAGAGCAGGAAAAAACATCTCTAATTGTTGTTGATTTTCGTTTTTTTTTTTTTCATTGAATAGGTGGGTGGCCGCAACACAATTCCAACCAACTGATGCTCGGAGATGTATTCCATGCTTTGACGAACCAGCACTTAAAGCAAAATTCAAATTAAGGCTGGCTCGTCCTCGAGAAATGTCAACATTGTCCAACATGCCCAAGACCGACAGCACAGTTCCCGTGTAAGTATATGTATATACCCTGGAGAGTTCTTTATTTAAATTTGCACATTTTAATCTAGCGCTAGAACGTATTCAACATGCAACTACTGAGAATTTTTGCCTAAAGGCTATCAATATCACTTTCGCATTCCATAGTTGCTGGTGAATCATGATTCATCCTCCCAAAAATAACACTATGCATCGTGTTTTCAATATCCGATTGCCCTCCAGCGCGTATTTCATTGTGTAAATGTGCGAGATTCTGTGAATGTCATTCTGTTTTTTTTCTTTTGTTTTTTTGCCTCGCTGTGTAATGGACCCTCACAAATGATGAATTCTAAGTCGCGATTTCGTAAGGCTTTAGGTCATTGTGAATTACACGTATCAAAAATTTGCCAGCCATTCTCCACATTTCGCATTCACTGTAAGAGGGGATTCTGGATGAGTTCTATTCGAATAGAAAAACAATAACGCTTGTCTCTCTGAAACTGGGATCGCAATTGAATGGACAAGTCCACTGAGGATTTTGCGATATGTTTATTCGTCAGGTGTTGCGGGCATGGATTTTGATTGAACGCAAACTATTTTTGGATTTATTGCGACATTTTGAATTCACATCTTGTGTTTAGCCTTTCGGAGTTTTTTCATTTTAAGACGTTTTCAAATGTATTTTTATTATTTATAAATATAAACATTCTCAATTTCATTACTGATGATAAACAGTATGCATCTATGCCATTTAGTGGACGAGTAGCTTTATTCAATTCAAGAATAAATGATTCAACATGAAATGCTTATGAAATATACAAGAATTTCGCATTCCAAATTCCAAATAAATATTATTTATGAATGCAATTCGGAACATGGATCAACATTTATTTGATTGAAATTGAAATATTTTCATTTCAGCGTTGGAATGCCGGGCTATGTGTGGGATGAATATCGTGAGTCTGTTCCAATGTCCACGTATCTTCTGGCGTTTGTTGTGACGGATTTCGCGCACATGGAATCCGGAAAGTTTTCTGTTTGGGCACGTCCTGAAGCCATACGATCAGCCAAATATGCGTTGGAAATCGGACCACAGATATTGAAATTTTACGAAGAATTCTTCGGTATAAGCTATCCATTGCCGAAAATTGATATGATCTCGTTACCGGATTTCACTGCTGGTGGTGAGTTATGATTAAAAATTCGTTGTGAATTATTTGTCTAACCGGTTTTGATTTGTAGCGATGGAGAACTGGGGTTTGATAACTTATCGAGAAGCGGCCATGTTATATGAAGAAGGTGTTTCGGCTCGAGTGAATAAGCAACGAGTTGCAACAGTCGTGGCACATGAGCTGGCCCATCAATGGTTTGGAAATTTGGTCACACCAAGCTGGTGGTCGGATCTCTGGTTGAACGAAGGTTTCGCTAGTTATATGGAATATGTTGGAGTCGATGCAGTTGAGCCAACATGGAAATCGATGGACCAGTTTGTTTTGAACGAACTGCAAGGTGTTTTCACTTTGGATGGCCTAACAACATCTCACAAAATCTGGATCGAGGTTCATAATCCTGATGAAATCAACGAAATTTTTGATCGAATTTCGTATGGCAAAGGCGCCACTATCATCCGAATGATGGACCACTTCCTAACGACAGATGTATTCAAAAGTGGTTTGACATCATTTTTGAAAGAACGGTAACCTAAGAGCTATGGTTGTCAATGACATAGTCCTTAATAAATCTTTATTTTGCAAATGCAGCGCTTATCAGGCCGCGGAACAAGATGATTTGTGGCGACATCTAACCCAAGAGGCTCGCAAAAAGCAAATCTTCGATAATTCTACGTCAGTTAAAGAGATTATGGACACATGGACATTGCAAACCGGCTATCCTGAAGTGAAAGTTGAACGTGATTATGATAGCAAGGCCATTAATTTCACTCAGCATCGTTTCGTATACGCTGATAATGAGAAACGTCACAAGTTTTTGGAAGAAAAAATCGAAGATCCATTGTGGTGGATACCGATTAGTTACACTACCAGCTCGAAATTGAATTTCAATCAAACAGCACCGGCTCTTTGGATTAATAGGACACGAAGTTTGAATGTGAAAAGCGAGGACTTCCAGCCTAAAGACTGGGTTCTTGTTAATATACAACAAACAGGTATGCCATGCTCTTTTAAAAATTGTTCATGCTGATGTGACAATGGTTCAATACCCCTCTAGGATATTATCGTGTAAATTACGACAAACAAAACTGGCAATCGCTGACAGAATATTTGTTGGATCCTAACGCTTTTTCAAAAATTGCTGCAGCCAATCGTGCTCAATTGATCGATGATGCTTTGAATCTGGCTAGAGGTAAACGACGAGTCTTTATCCCCTCTTAGGTTAGAGTATTAAAATGAAGTGAAATGAACTTTTAGGTGGTAGCTTGGACTACAAAACCGCCTTAGATATCACTCAGTACTTGGTCCATGAGAATGATTATGTGCCATGGAAATCGGCCATCAATTCATTGAATTTCATTGATTCAATGCTGATAAAAGGCGGCGAATATTATAAGCTGAAGGTAAGTGAGCATCTCGGTAGCACAACTTACTAGCTAAATTGAGTATTCCATTGCAGAAATACTTTTTGTATTTGATCGATCATGTATACAAAGACGTGAAATTCAATGATC
>JANSTV010012563.1:0-16492 GCA_027564135.1 Lestremia cinerea
GCCATCCTGCTGTCCCGCTTTTTGTCCTAATTTTAAATTTCGAGTGTCCCGCCCAGTTTTACGAAAAACATGAAATGTCCCGCTCTTTGCCAAAAATAATCTGAGCACCCTATGATAACTATGTAGATACTTATCGAATATAGGTCCTAGGGAGCTGAAGCTTTGGCTAGCTCAATATTTTTATATCTAGAATATGATTATAGGTGGGCGATGTGCATTGTGCATTGTGTTGGGTTCGAATTTTTCTTGGACTGGGAAAGTCAGCACTTGTACATCTCTTTGTCTTTGCATTGTAATAAATTAAGCCAATTAACATGTACCGCGTGATACAGTTATGACGAAATCGACTTTCCTTAAGATGCCAGCGAATAATCCGGCCCATCATTAAATATCCCATTCAAAAAATTACAAACTCAGTTTGGCCTTGCATAAATTACGTACTGCGAATACTCAAAGTCCACATACAAACGCGTCTCGACAAAATTAAATAATCCTTGCTATGGTTATACTCGACAAACAAATGTCGGAAAAAAATTAAAAAAAAATTAAAATCGTCATCATCGACATCATCGACATTTTGGCATACAGTGCTCGCTATCGTTTCGCCATCCCCATCAATTTACCGAACATTGCAATCAATCGAAAAAGATTTTCTTCCGAGGTTGGTGGATTTTTCTGTGGGTGAAAATAGAAATCTCTTTCGTGGAGTCGAAATCGATAATCTTGGCCAATATTTTGAGCATGAAACTCGGCGCCGTTTGACAAAGAAAACGACGATGCGAACGGTGACTAACCCAACAAACACGACGGCAACACTAAATTTTGTTGTCGTTGTTGTCGTCCTCGTCAGCCAAATCGTCAGCATTCTTGTCATCTTATCTAAAGATCTATTAAAATAAACCAGTCACGAAAATTGAATGTGTTTATACGTCGATGAAGATGAAAAGAAAGAGGATACACATTTTCGGATTTTTCGTCCACGAGTGAGCGTGTTAGTGATTTTGCGATACCGTCCGCTCTCGCATGTATGGGCTATATCGCTCTGGATAAAATACCACAAATCTATGCATGGAACATTGCTTGTAGATGGAATATCATAAGACCATCATTATATACGGAGTGGGGGATAATGACGATTAAGAACATGACGCAGCCAATGAATCCGTCAATGAGGATGATAAGAAGCTACAAATCTAATTAAATCTGATTAAGAGCAGAAGCAGAGGAGGAAGAAGAAGAAGAAGTAGTGAAGAATAGTCAAATTTGACCGAGGCCAAATTAAAATTTATGCACTGCATACCGCCCCTGAATTTTTAACGTTCTGATTTCGGATATTGGCGGCCATTTTGAAAACTTTGAATTTTTGAATTTACTTACTTGAATGATGTCATACAAACTCTATGGACGCACGCGCATTTTGGATTTTCTCGTTCTTTGTTTTCCTATTTTTGCTGATGCGCAATTCTGAATTATGCATTATTAAAGTTCGCACATGTGATTGTTCGAGGTTTGTTACGCACCCGCCAAATGTGTTTTGCATTCCCGATGTCAATCGGCAAATCGCCGTTTCATTCAGCGTGCAGTTGCTCCGCTGATTTATGCTATTTTTGAATTGATCTGATTTTTTTTACTTGGAACTTTTCGCCTGTGTCTTTCCCTTTCAAACGTTTAAAGGCGCGATGGCAACGAGAGACATCGATTTGAATTGATTCGGCTTTTTCTCATCGACATTTTTTGGATTGTTTTCGCTGAGATCCATGAAATTTTACAGAATTCAAGCGTTTTGGTTTTTTTTGGATTGGTTTCAAGTTTTGGGTTTTCGATCAAATCAGCAATTTTGCGTTGTTCTGCAATGATTTCAGCGTAAACATGAACACTAAGCACTTGGAGCTTTGACAGGCGGGGAGGTGCCTACTTGAATTGTGAAACATCGGTGGAGAGCTCTTAAGGAATAATTGGCATGCTGCGATTGCATAATGGAAGTCTTAAAAAAGCCGTTCCGATCGTGTCAATGACAAGTAGGCTGTGGTTGCGGTCACCGTCACTTTATGTACTGTCCTGCATCAGCCGTAAGAAATACGGGCTGTGTTAATACGTGAGGACTTGAATGAAAGGGTTTTCACGCAGTCGACGGAGACAAAGCTGATGTGGGAGGGGGGATTGAAGTAGAAAAGAGGCAAAAAGTGATTGGAAATCTCAAATTTCATAATGATTATCTCGACCTAAAAAATTCAAAGAAAACTGGCAAATATCTAATTTTGATTGAACCGTTACAAAACTTAATGTAAACCAAACAAAAATAACTGAAAGAATAAATAAATCGAAAAAAAAATCCAAAGGAGTTGGAAGGAACCGAAGGAGTTGAAACGCCCGAATTTCAAGCAGGTTCGCTTCTAAAACGCAATGTACTACAAGGTGCTCCATGAGCTATCGCGGAAACACCCGAATCTGAAAGAAAAAGCTGCCAACTACATACATTGCCACTGAGCTCCATTTTTGTCCATCTTTTACGTTGATGAGGAAATCGTTCTCTACAACCTGCAAAGAAGCGCTAAAGAGGGTAAGCTGAGATATCGGGGCTCGAAGGCTAATCAATCAAATTTCACCCGATGTTAACCAGGAAATTGGCCAGGATCGAGGATTTTCTTGAATATGAGTATGTATTGCCTAGCAAATGGAAGGGAAAAATTAGGTAAAATTCGAAAAATGGTCCCAGATCGGGTGGAATATCTCCACACTGATCGAAAAATTTTCTTCGGCAATGTTGCAGAGCATGATTAGTTCTCTAGTAAGACCCAAAAAAGTGTCCCGTCTGTGACTGCTCGCTTTGGAAATATTCGTGCGAGACTTGAGACAATTTTCGAATAATGTTGAAAAGTGTTCATTGAGCGATTACACCCCGAAGGAGAATTTCAATCGAAGAGTGACCAATAGCATATTTGTTGCAAAACATCTGAATTCGAACATATTTTAAAATAAAAAAAAGTTATTTCTGATTTTGGGAGGAAAAGAAATTCGCACATTGAGAGTGTTCGGATCGCAACTTGACCATAAGCAACACAAGCATGATTCATGCCACACGAAATGGAACCAATGAAATTTCGCTTACAAGAAAATTCAACTTTCCAAATTCTGGTGGACCTGGGTTCTCCGGAGCAAATTTTGGCCGGAGCTGGAGCGGAGATCGGAGCAAAAAAGCCGGAGCGCGGAGCGAAAAATCCCGGTTTCTCCACAACTCTGTGCATTACAATTATACTGAATTGTATTTATTCGTTCTAGTAAACTGAAAACATCAGTCCGATCGCGGATTGCACTCTCGGCTAGCGAAAGGGTTCCAAATACCCACGGTACGATCGATAATTGAGCTCAATACACCGTTGTCGAGATTGCCGATTGTCCAAAATCAGTCCTTCAGTAATGTTCATAGCTCATAGTTCATAGTTCATAGATTTTATTCAATCGATTTTTTCAAATATTCAATCAATTTAAAGGAAAAAAGTGCCCCCTCCAAGGGCCTCGTTAAAAACCTTTTGCAGCCGATTTGGTTTTAGAAACATATGTCGGCTCCATTCACAAATTCCATAGCGCATTCCAGTTGGAGATCCAATTTTTGATTTCAGTAACCTTCAGTAATGTCAATCTGAGTGATCCGGGGAAGGTCTACTGACGCGAAATAACAAATATATTACAAATATATAACAAATATATTACAAATATATAACAAATATATTACGCTAGAAGTCGTTCAGTCCAAGTGATTCAAATTCGAGTTATCCAACGTCCAAATGTATTTCGGTGGAGTTCACGTGACATTTACGAATTTTTTATTTATTTTTTCTTATCGAAATAATATTCAATAGGTGCTTTTATTGCGAACACCTCGGACGCATTCTTTTTGAAAAATAGCATAATAATTCATCACATTCGCACCCGCATCGACGCAATCCACGCGCGCATCTTGCTTTGCTCTTCTGTAGTGCGCTGAGAACGCACCGTTATCAGCCGCACTCGTTGCGCTTTGCTGTTCAGCGCAGTGCAAATTACATCGATGCTGCTTAGCAATCGATCGCAGTGCAACGCGAATTCGAAGATAATCCGAGAAAAATACAAACTGAATTTTTTCCTACTTCTTTTTGAAAATCTATACAGATGTATACATATACATATACCATGTATATTATACATATACATATATGTATATAAAATTAATGGACTTGAAAACGGCTGGATGGATTGGGCTGGGATCTTTTTTGTTTTGTCCGTCATATCGTGTGGAAGGTTCCTAAAACAAAAATTGGAAACACCCAAAGGATCGGAAATCGTGGAATTTTATATGGAATTTCGTATTTTTTTCGTTTCTGAATGGATTTTCAGAGAGGAAAATAGGTGCTTTTATTGCGACCAACTCGAACGAATTATTTTCGAATACTTTTTGGAAAAAAAACCAAAATAATTCGTCACATTCGCACCCGCATCGACTCAATCCACGCGCGCATCTTGCTAGGCTCTTCTGTAGTGCGTTGAGCACGCATAAAATGCACCGTTATCAGCCGCACTCGTTGCGCTTGCTGTTCAGAGCAGGCGCCATCTCAATCGACGTAGCAACATCCATAGCAACGACTTGTTTACATCGATGTCGCTTAGCAACCGATCGCAGTGCAACGCCATCGGTTATGGTGTGGCACTGCACTTGCACAGCACAGGACAACGAGTGCGACTGTGAAAGGACGTCGAATATTTTGCTATTTAAAATAATTCGTAAACAATTCAAAAACAAATCGAAAAATATTTTTGCTGAAAACGGTGGTGTGAAAATAAATCGAAAACAATTCGAAAATAAAAACTGAATTATTTCCTATTTGTTTTTGAAAATATCGAATAATTCTTGAAGATTGAAGGCGTGCGCAGATTGTGTCGATGCGAGTTCGAAGGAGATGGAATATCTGGCTATTTGTCAAAAGTATTCGAAAGCAATTCGTTCGAGGTGGTCGCAATAAAAGCACCTAATAATAATAATAAAATAAAAAGAAATTGAACTCAAATAAGAATAAATGATGAATTGATATAGAATTTGTCTCGAAGCGAAGAGAAATTAACAATGGAAATGATTATTGAACTTGGTTTGTTCGAAGGAATAATTGTGTCCAAAATGAATGGGAACGCAAGAGCACGAGACGTGCTTACCTCATTGCGCGTTCCAATCTCAAAAAAAAAAATTCCGCGCGTGGGCCGTTCTCGACCTTCCCCCACGGACAGTCTTACGATTCAGAACCCATAAGCAACTAAAGAAATTTGGTACCTTTGATTTGGATTTCGGCGAAATTCGGAAACGTCCAAACATCCCCTCCGATTTCTCCTTCGGTGAGATGCCGTCTTTCTCTTTCTTTTTGTTGAAGAAATCTGAAACCGTTTGAATGATACTCTTTCGTCGTTCGGGATCTTTGCGTCGCTTCTGTTTCGTGTTGCTTTCCAGGAGATTTGGATCAGACGTGAAGTCACTCTTGGGCGTTTTTGAGGAGCTGCCTCCGCATCCAACGCTGACATCGTTGTTTGTTATGTTGCTCGCTGCAATGTCGTTAACACTCTTTGATGCCATCATTTTTCGCTCGCGCACTTTCATGTCGTCAGATTTATTTAGCGATTCGATAGTAGCCGAAGTAGTTGGCTTGCCATCAGCAGCGTCCAGATTGTATCGCTTGCGCAGCAACGTGATCTTCTCGTCGGGACTCAAACCCAAGTCTTGATTGGATTTAAGACGAGCTCGCGCTCGAGCATCTTGACGCAATTTCTCTGTTTGCGTTACAGAGGCATCGTCAGGACGTCGTTGTTGATGCAGCGGAGTGCTAAATCCCTTCACATTGTCAGCGAATTGCTGTTGCAAAGAGGCAGCTGTCGTAGATGATGTCGACGGTGGAATGTGATTGCGATAATTTCGATTCGAGTACACGCAAAACGACTGAGTTTTCGATAATTTTGGCGTTTCAAAAACCGGGTATGCTTCTACGTTGTCGCTGTGGGGTCGTTCCTTTGGCAGAATCGTTGTCGATGATGGTGCGTAGCTCTTCAACGGAGAATTGTAATAGTTCTCTTTCAGATGCGATGTTGAGACAACGGGTGGTGGCGGTGGTGGTGCTGTCGGTGATATTGATGCATTGTTGCTGTTCCGGCGTTCCTTCTCAAGGAACTTCATAGAGCTGAATGCGTCGCCAGGATAGTATTTTGTACTCGGTCCAACACCTGGGCATCCACCCATGGAACCCGGTGTTGTGTTCACACTGTTGCTACCACTGCTGCTCGGGCTGAAAATGCCACTGCGGTTCCGGCTTCGATTCAACCGCTTCTCCGCATTCAACTGCTTCTTGCTTTGCAGTTTGTCCATCACAAGATCATGAATGAGATCCTTTTGCTTGGTTCGCTCTTTAGTGATTTCCTCTAATTTCTCCGTAACTGTTGCTGCTGGGTCGGTAGCCGTTGCTACGTACGTGATTGCAGACGAAGACCCAGCTAGGGGCATTTTATTAACATAAATACTTAATGTCTTACTATTATTATCTATCACAGAAGTAGATTGCTGTTGTTGTTGTTGCTGTTTCGGTTGCTGTTGAAGGTCGCCATTGATGTCGCCCTTTGAATGTTTGCGCTTCGTTTTTCGCACATCAATTGAATCCCGGGCATTGCTGATTTGGGTGATTTTCAATTGAAGCTTTCGCACATAATCCTCGTAAGTTATGTCGTCAGTAGACTCTTTTCGACTGCCATAACCACCGCTGATACAATCCTCATCAACTGACTTTTTCTTTGCTGGTGTTTCGTTTTTGGGCGGACTGCCACTGCTCAATGTCTTTTCGCCGCGCTCCGAGCTGGTGCTGGAGTTTTCACCAATCTTTGGAGTCGATTCCATTGGACTGGTAACAACAGTTAATGCATCACTCTCTTCGGTGGTGGTATTTCCTCCATGCGATGCAATCGCAACCAAACTATCCTCCTCGATCTCATTCAGACTATCTGCTTCTTTGGCGGCTAACGTTGGAGGCACTTCGTTCATGGGAGTTTTCAAGTCCAAATCATTGCTCAGAATGCACGCACCTTGCTCGATGTAATCCACGCCAGGGATCTCCTTCAATCGGTTTTCACCCAAATCGATGCTGGTAGGCTTAGCTGCTGAGCCATAGCCGCCGTCGCAGCGATACGTGTACAATGCCTTGTGATCTGCATTTGTGTCTACAAACTGAACATAGCCACGGTTCTTGAGCATTGCTTTGTTGGTTGCCGAATATGTTTCCATGCAACTGTCTTCTGAGCCGGTGTCCATGAACTCAATTCCCTCAAAATCCAAATCTCTTGCGATCGGGCACTCTAATGGTTTACTTATTGAGTCATGTCGACTGCAGTTGTTGGATGTCACCGACAAACCAAGTCGCTTCTTCGATCGCTTGTTTCGTTTGATCGTGCCCTTGTTAGAGTTCAGTACGAATTCGATGTCTACAAAATTCTCGGAAACTGCATCATCTGCTGTCCAGTCTGACAGCTCCGTTTCGGTCATCACCTGACCGGTGAACTCTGTCTCATCAGAATCGGATGGATCCGCTGTTGCTGTGGCGCAACCAACATTCGCTGCAGTCGGTGTGATGTCGTTGTCAGAAAGCTCAACTGGCCTTCGTGTATCCAATGGCAAAACAGACGGTTTGATCGGTTTCTCCTCTACTTCTGGCGTTTCTTCCTGCAAAATCAACGGAAGATTCTTCAACGTGTCGATTTTGTTTTCATTTTTCGTGTCGAATTTCAAATCAGGCTTGCGATTGATCGGCTCATATTTGAATGTGACGGTATCTGTTTTGGATTTCTCCGTGGACGCTGTCGGTGTTTTAACCGGCTCAACGAGTTTCAGAGGAGCGTCTTTGCTAGGGCTGGATGGGGTCGTCGGCGTTGATGGGACATTACTCTTCGTACCCGCGTCAGGCATTTTCATGTGTTTTAAATCTTCCGGATCGCCCACATATTTGCCATCGATGATCATGAGGCTGTCGATCTGCATAAGTTCACCGGAAGTGTCGCGAACTTCCAGACGGGGAACGAATCGATCGCCCGGCTGGGTATCAGGGCTGGTGGTTGACTCAAGTACGTAATGTGGGATGTCTTCGACGCTGCTCGATGAGTTGGATGACAGACTATCGGATTCGACGTCTTTGGCCTTGGGCATCCATGGTATCTTAGGCACTGTGATCGAGGTTTCGTGCACTGGACTCCGCGAATTGTCCGGTTGTTGTGAAGACATCTCTTCGGCGGACTTGGAGTTCTTGAGCATTGAATCGATGACTGTTTTTGTTCTCTCCGGCGTCATGGACTTCGACTCTGACTTCACTTCAGCGGTGCCTTCACCATTGCCCTTGTGATCCTCGATTTGACTCTCCGTTGATCGATCTTTCAGCGGTGTGTCGCAGGTCAAATCAATCACTTCTGATCTCACATCGGACGTATCCAAGTTCTGAATGAACTGTTGATTGTTGCGGATGGCCGTTTCAGAGAGTTCAATGCGGCCAATGTCGATGAGCGGCGCTGTTGCCTTTTCCTTTTCAGGAGTCACCAAGTCAATGGTTTCAATCACTTTTGGCGACAATTCCTTCAATTTGTTCTCAACCAAAATGGTGTTAATCGTTTCCGAATAGTCAAACAGCTTGTTGACTTTAGGCGTATCGGGTACCTCAGCCGATTTATTCAATTCGTTTTTGGTGTTCACAATGTGATCGTAAACGTTCTCTTTCTCCTCGCTGTTTGCTTTGTCGATTGAGGGATCTCTGTCTTTGGCTGAGTCTATTGCGACACTTTCGTTTGACGATGGCTTTGTGGTATCCACCCCGATGTTGGTGTTTTTCAGAAAGGATTGCATGACAGGACTAATTTCTTGAGCCGGGTTCAATAGTTTCTGACATCCCGTGATGCTTGAATGGAAATTCTTGAATTTTGAATCCAGCACTGAAGTTGAATCCGATTTCATTATGCCACTGGCCAAAGCACTTTCGCCAAGCAGATAGCGTTTCTTCAATTCCAAGCTCTTTTTCGAAGCTATGCCTTCAGTGCTGGCTGCTTGTTTCAACAAATAGTCACCAGCGCGAGGATTCTGCAAAGGCATTCGGTTGGTGGTCAGAACGGTTGGATCGACTTGAACCAGCGGTTTGAACTCCAAATGGATGTCCGTTTTGGATTGCTGCAGTGGCGTTGGTCTGGTCGTCGGAGATGTCCGTCGAACTCCATTCTCGATGATCGTTTGTTTGACTTGCACTCTTTGGATTGGCTTCCGCAGGTGTGTGTCATCGATAAAGATTTGTGGAGCCTGGCGGATTACGGGATCACGCTCAAACTCGGAGTCAGTCGATATTTCTGTGGCCGAATTCAATTCGACAATTGACGAAGAATCAGAATCGCTTTGAACCTACAAAGAAAAATGAAATAGCAAATTAGAAAGTTGTCAACATTTGGACTGAACTTCTTAAAAACACAGCTGGTTTCATGCATGAATTTAATGATTCGCTTCCGGTTAAAAGTCAGCAGAATGATTGTTATGATTTGCACTGATTGTAGTTGATTGGTTAAAAGCACTCGCTGAGCTCAATGAATTTCCGGCAACGGTGACGTCACCCCTTCCTTGGATTATTTACAAATGATTGGAAGGACAGCCACAACAAAGAAATTAAACAACTCAAACGATAAAATCAAACGAAATCATGAAAAAAATTAAAACAACACCAACATCACATCTTGCAATGGACCATCGTTAATTTCTGAATTGATGAGCGGTTTTATTGCGGTTTAATTTTGAGCCAGGCGCTTTGTAGGTTTGAGTGGAAACGTTTTAATTTTTTATTATTATTTGCTTCAAACATTTCAGCCAACAGCCACACACCAAACAAACTCTTTTTACCTTTTGGTGATTGCACCTAAGAGCTTGTTGTTTTTGACATTTAGTTGATTGTGTTTCGTGTTTGATTTGTTTTTATTTCGAATTTTTATTAAATTTGTTCTTGTGCATTTTAGTGTTTCTTTTGTTCATTTGTTTTTGTAAATAAAATTTTGATTTCGTTTTCGATTTTTAGAATTTATTTAATATTGTTTCTTTAAAATTCTTTTACAAAATCCAAACAAATTTTTATTAATTATATTAAATTGTATTTTTTCAATTAATTTGCTTATTTCCTTTGACTAGTAGATTGAGAAAAAAAAATTAAATTGATGAATTTTAATTAAATACGAAAAAATTGTCATCAGTAAATTAATTTTTCAATTTAATTAAATCATTATTTTAGTTAAATCAGTTGATAAATTAATTTACAAACAAAAACGAATTCAATTCAAAAAAATGAAAAAAATGTTCATTTAAATTAAATTAATTCAAATAATTTCCATATTTAAATTAAATTCATCAATTTCAATTAATTTCACTTGAAACTGAACCAAAATTTGAAGATGTTCGACGTGCTGACGTGGCGTCAAACAAGCGGAGATTATGAAATGGCGCAACCATCTTTGGTGGGTGGAGAGCTTTTGTGATTCGGTGGACTACGTTTGAATAAATCGAGTACGCTTCGATTTGTCGACGGAGCAGTGTTCAATGACTTGTTTGAAACTTTTTTGAAGCTACTACCACTCAATGAAAGCATCGACGGACCATCTGAAGGTTTATCGTAGGCGCTGTGCGCCTTGGATGTAGAAGGTGTGCGATAATCATCGTAATGGCTGGCTCCGGCACCGTATGATGAAACCAAATAGTCTCTGGAGTCTCGTGAGTCTTTCGAGTCTCGTGAAGACTCTCGCTCGAGCATCCGCTTCATGTAAGGGTTATTGCCGCAGAGACGTTGATTCATGAACTCCTTCTTTTTGTCGTGAATTAACTTGCTGCGTTCGAGCAGAATGTCGGTTACATCTTGCTTGCGTTCATGCGTAGATTTCTTGCGTAGGGGACGCAAGGGCTCCGATTGAATGTTATCGTAGTCCCAATCGTTGCTGGATGGACGGCGAGAGGACGGATACGAATAATAATCCGAGTCGTTGTAACCCGATCTTTCCGTTGGTTTTGAATAATTGGCAGCCGACTTTGTGGGAATCGGTATGTTGTCGTACACGCCGGGTACGGCATATTTGTAGTTCTCGTTCCGCTGAATACCTGAATCTCTCGGAGGCTGTGATTGATATTTGTCTACGCTATTCGATTGTTTATACATCGTATCGAGATCGGAGTAAATCGGATCGTTTCGATGCGTAGTTAGTTTCATTTCCGCGCTCGTTTTCCTGTTTTGATCTGTCTCGTGAGCAATGTTACGTTTATCCACCGTCGAATAAACTGGTTCATTGGAACTCGGGCCGTTCCTCATAATGGCAGTCAAATCATTCATCGGATGAGAACTTGTTCGCTGGTCGCGGTACAAATTAACAAGGTTTTCTTGTCGTCGTCTTGTTTCGTCTAAGGGTATATAATGCACGCTTTCGTACACTCCAAGGCGACGGTCTTTCTTTGGCGAATTTGGAACGCTTCGATTCAGGACGGTTTGTATTTTTTCGGATTTAGGCATTTCGTCGCTGTCTCGACGATTTTGCTCCCTCAGAGGGCGAGAAGCTTGAAGATTCTGATTCAGATGGTTCGAATCGGTCGGGGAGGTTCCGAGTCCGCTAGTCGAATTTATACTTCTATTTCGCCGAATCGGTTTTGCTGGAGGAGTCTTTTTGCCCTCCAGTGCTAGCAATAGATTTTGCTCGTCATTTTCCGCCAGTCTTTCAGCAGGCTTCTGAATAAAGCTTTCGACTATTTTCTTTTCAATTGGCTTTTCGTTCTCCTTTATAACTGGCTTCTCGACTGGCTTTTCATTTGTCTTTTCATTTGACTTTTCATTTGGCTTTTCGTTTGGCTTTCCATTTGGATTTTCAACCGGCTTCTTGATTGGCTTTTTAATTGGCTTTTTAATTGGCTTTTTAATTGGTTTTTCAAATGAATTTTCATATGGCTTTTCAATTGTCTTTTGAATAGATTTCTCAATGTGATTCTCAATCAGCTCCTCAAAAAACATTTCACCCGATTTTTTAATTGAGTTTTCGATGAGTACTTCAATGGGCTTATCAACGCCCTTATCACTGAGATTCTCTATAGACTTTCGAACAGGCTTCTCTCTCTTATTATTGAGATTTTCATTAGACTGTCGAATAGGCTTCGCAATAAGTTTTTCATTGGGCTTTTCTACTAAATCAACCTTCACCTTTCTGCAGAAGATCGGTGAGGCAACCGCTGGTGGTGTCTTTGGCTCATAGGCCTTGTTCACTTGCCAATCTTCGCCCAACGCAGCATTTTCCCGCTTACATTTCGTCAGATCGATAACAGGCATCTTAACGGCCTTCGGCAGAATGCCCATCATCTTCTCAATGGACATCTTTCGTGCCGAATATCGGTTTTCCTCATTAGAAATCCTCCGCTCAAGGTTCGGCGAGACAATTCCAAAAGTCAGTGGATTTTTCCTGGTTCGCGGAGGACTTGAAACCGGCAAATCATAACTGATACTATTCTCACCCAAGAACTTCGGTGTACTGCTTACTGGCTCGAGTGTTTCCATTGCGGTCGATTTCAAAATATCATCAATGGCGCTGTCAAGCTCGTCCTCGCCATGCGTAACCTCTGGAACAACACTTGGCTCTGGGAAACACAGTTGTTTCTCCACCAACTTGATTTCGTCAATTAAATTGCTCGACAGCTTAGACAGAATAAAGGCTTCGCGATCCTCCTCAAGCAAATACTTGCGACACCATTTTGGGGCTAGTTGAAACGATGAACTCTCCCCAGGCTTAGCCTTTTGAGCTGCCACCGGCTTTCTGAGTGATTTCACTTCCTTAAGTTTCGGCTTTACTATCTCCTTGCGTTTTGGCTTTGGTGTTCTCGGCAACTCTGGCACCACCTCCGCCGCAACCTCATCGAACAATTCATCAATGTCTTCCGTCAGTGATTTTTCATTGCCAAAAAATTTACTCAAATCTCTGTTCGGCAACACATCCGGAACGATTAAATGGTTCAGAATAACATTATCGATATTATTCTCCCCTTTTGCTTTTGCTTCAGCACTACTTTTCCCTCGAATCGTCACGGCGCCGTCCAATTGTTGCTCAAACATCGAAAACTCATTCTTAGTGTCGCCCTTTTGATGGTTCGTTTTGTGTAGGGCGTTCGGACGAGGCGCCGGCGGTGGCATACTCGACGTCAGCGGAGCTTTACTCAAACTCAGGCTCTCCATCGATCGGCCCACGAGTAGATTCTTACGCGGCAAAACTGGAGAAGCAACCGACCGAGGAGTCGGAATACTCTTCAACTCCTGCACCGGACTTGGCGTGAAATACTTTGACAAATCCACATCTTTCAGCTCTTTCTGATTCTTGTTCACATTCGCTGCAACATTTTTCTCGTCTTTTTTTGGAAAGTATTTGCTGAGATCGCGTTGCGACGTGTTCATAGTGACTTTCGGTGCGATAGTCTTGCATTGAGACTGCATGTGCTTCATGGTGTCGGAGAAGGTCTTCAATTCGATTTTCTTCATTTGGTCCGTCAATCTTCCGTTGCTCGGTTTGTATTGCATCGACGACGATGACGACACCGATGAACAATCTTCAAATTCTGGTTCACGAGTGAGTGCCTCAATTTCCTTTTCGGTCAGATCAAGACTCTGTACAAAATTCAATTCGTCAAAATTTTTGCGACGTCGACGCGCACTCAAATTTTGCACAGACGCCGATTTGCTACTAAGAAACTTCCTACGACGACTCGCAGCCGTTTCCTCTCGACTGTCTGGGTTTGAGGCCATACCTTCGTCTAAATTCTGCACGGAGGCCGTTTTCATCGATAAATTCCCGTAGCTGGATCGCGCACTGTCCGAACGGTTTGGTTTTTTCCATTCAACGTTCGTCAAGCTATTTAAACTGGCTGTGCTGCCGTGCGAATTGTTCAACCATTGCGATTTCAAACTGAGCTTCCGTTGAATGTCATTTTTCACTAAATTCTCCTTTTTCAAATCGTCAATGTCCTTGGTCAACTTCAAAAAGTTGTTTATCTTGTACAAGCTCTCGTTCAACTTGTCGATGTCGTCACAAATTTTCTTATCCGATTTACTTTCGATGAACTTCATTTCCGATTTATTTATGTTTTTATTCTTGTCGTTATTGGTATCAATATTGTCATTAATATGGTTATTATTGCCGTTATTATTCGTGTTTGTATTATTATTGGTGTGGTTGTTGCTACTACTTTGTGCATTTTGCTCTTTTGGTTCGATAGACACAACCTACGTCAATGTCGATGTCAATGCGCCCGAACAAATCATAATCAAACCAAAAAAACAGAGAGGAATAGAAATGAAACAGAAAAAGAAAAAGAATTTATGAGAATCTGCTTATACACCCTTCACCAATGATTTCTAAATGATTGTTTCTTCGAGCGATTGGATTGGAAAATGTCAGATCATGGACCGTTCTGAACGGATTGAATAGATGATTTAATGAAAAACACACAAAATGAACATTCAACTCACCTCAGTTTCTGTGTCTGTTGGCAAATATGGTAGTGGTTTCAATTTCACCTCTTGCATACGAATCTCTCGAGCTTTTTCAAACTCTTCACCTTCCGTTTGACTGTCGGCTTCATCATCTAGAGCATTCAAAATTCATCATTAAAATTCGTAAGGTAATCGCACCCACAAACAACATCGCTCACCTTCACTCGACGCATAGAACTCATCGTCATCGCTGTATTGATTCGACGTATACCGCTGCTTGCCAATCCAATCAGTTGCCAATTGCAATGTTTGTGCTCCCAATGGTGAGCCCATGGCTTCTTCATAAATGTCGGAATCCGATTCGGAATCACTTTCATCGGAACTTGAAAAATCGGTGTCCGATTCATCAGTGCCGGTGCCGAAATTCCTATCGGTCCATTCATTTTCGTCGATGATGTGCCCAAGCGATGGTTCGCCATCGGACATTGCATCGGTGTTTTCGAATTCGATACGTTCGGGCGTTTGACCGCGGTCCAATAAGTCCAAATGGGCAACGCCATCCGGTCGTCCACGAGGTTTCTCTGGTGTTTCCATGGCCCTATCGTGTTGCTCGTCCCTCTTGGACTTGGACGACAACCGCTTGTTCACTGGACGCACTACCTTGGCCGGAAGACGGAAATGTTGTGTACAATAGAAATGACCATCTGGATCGTCGCGATCGAAAGCATAACTGCCCACGCGCAAACTGGTGTGGCAATGATGGCACTTGAGGCACCCCCGATGCATAACCAATCCTTCAGCCGCTAATTTTTCCATCAAATACACTTTTTGCTTGCAGAAATGGCAAACTTCTGAGACACCCTGGGTGTTGAAAACGAGACCCACTTTTGAGCTCTGAAAGATTCATCAAATTAGTGGATGTCACCGTCTAGTATCTAGTATCTGTCTAGTAAAAAGGAAAGAGAGAGAGAGAGAGAGACTTACCGATTTCTGAACGGTCTTCTGAACGGGTTTCTCGTCCGAATTGCTGGCATCTTTCTTAATAAAATTTCCGGCAATCGAAGCCACCTTGTTTCGTCCACGTTCGCCCCGCTCCAAAATCGAGCCCTCCTTCAGTTGCTTGTCCAAATTCTTGATCGTTTGATCGATCTCTTTAAATCTATCCTCTGTCGAATCCTGGGTGTCTTGCGGTCGTTGCATTTTATTTTGACGCTGCAAAAACTGCTCTTTGCTCCATTTTGGCACTTTTTCTCGACTCTTGCCCACTTCAGTTTTCTTTGATTGTTCGATTTTCTTTTCAATCTCGCGAATATTCCAATCATTTGATTCTAATTTGCCGATGGCTCTCAGCAAGTCTTTCGGTTTCTTTTCGGTGGCCGAAGCATTTTTGCCCGAAATTCGTTGTTCCATTGATTTGATGCGATCGTTGAACTGGTCATCAGGTCCATTCCGTCCAAATGCTGATGGAATTCCACGTTCACGGTCCTAAAAGAGTTGGATGAATTAAGTTATATGTTTTTGAAATCGAACACGGGATGAGGCACTCAAGATGCGTTACGCAGATTTGGTTATTTTCGTGCACGCGCTGGATTAGTCATCGAGAGAGTGTCAAAACTACGCTCAAAGTGACCTTAGCCATGTGGGTTACAGACATTGATCAGTCTCTTGATCGTTGTTAAAGCAAAGAAAACTAAGGAAAACTTATTAGTTTTGTGGCATTGATTATTTAGCGCTTTCTCATGGCGAATCTGTCGAGTTTATTCAATGAACGGTTTGATGATTGATGAATGGATGTAGAGATAGGAGAGAAAAACTTTTTCGGCAGTAAAAAAAACGACAACATCAAAACCTCCGACCGTCACTCGGATCGGTCAATGGGCGAAGCGGGTTAACATTTGAGCAAAACACAGACATTCCACAACGGTTTGGTCATTCGCTTTGTGCTTACTGGAAACATCAATTTTTTTTCCAACTCC
>JANSTV010012674.1:0-16492 GCA_027564135.1 Lestremia cinerea
CGACGACGACGATTACATATTCCGCCTGCAACAGCTATTTGCATATGGCTTGGCGCACATTTATTTCCATTTGAATTGTCGGTAGATGCGGAACCGATGCCAAAGACCCGGCCACCGAAAAGAGTTGTAACGATCGTCGTCGCCGACGTCGACGAGAGCCAAAGAGCGCAGCCTCTTGAGCGATTTTTATTGTTATCTTTATGGCGTTTAACCATTCCTGACTGATCGGCTGGTGCCGTATATCGTTTTTCGGTGCGGTCCGTTTACGATGCCAATGCGCCGCCGAGTGAAATGGTAAACGGTTGGCTGGCCCCGGCAATATGGTATGCATTTTTCAGGCGTTCACAATTGAGATAATGATTATGATTATTGACGGTAGCACGATACACAACCGAAATGGGGCCCCCTTGCATCAATTGGATGCCACTGACGGTTCAACACGATCGGGTCGTGGCGGCTAAAGTCGAGGTCGAGACCCACTTGAGATGCGATCGTTGAACGTTAATCCCGGAATGGCGGCGGCTTTGCTTGGGAATGCCTTCACAGCCGCCGGTTGAGAGACCTTTCGTCGATGCCGAAATTGATTCTATTTTCGAAGCTCACTCTCATTCGAAAACCATCTTCGGAGTGATCTCACAATGCGCACTTCGAACCCGAACGCATTCTCACCGCATTCGAACGCCAGTTGACCCATAAATTGCCATGCGAAATTAATTTCTCAATTTCGCTTCGGCTGAACCATCGACGATGATTGTTAATCGAGAAAAATTGGTCCCAAGAGCTTCGGTGTGAAGCGGAATATGTGCGTGTGAGTGTGTCTGTGTGTGTGTGTGTTGGTGCGCTGTGCGCATGGTAAACTCATTCGACTATGGTTAATTTCTCGAATACGCTCATCAACCGACCCGAAACAGCATCTCGCGTGAGAACCATTAGGATTTGCCCATAAGACATATGGCAATGTTGTTCGATTTTTCATCGTTTTTTTCTCTCTCTTTCTCTCTCTCTTTTTCTCGTTTTTCTTCGGTCAAACGAAAAAAAAATCGCCTTCTGTGCTGCTGGTTGTTGTTACAGCTCTTGTTGATGTGCGTTTTTGCGGTTATTCATTTGGAAATGTTGTTGTAGTCCGTTTCGGTTGCTTCTTCCCTTGGCCCGTCAAAGAACCGCTGCCTCAACGCAAACAAATGGCAATCGAATCGAGAGTCGAAATCGTTGATGAGTTATCCTGCAATTGTCTGATGCATTTTTGGGCGTTGTTTATTATCGCTGGGCCGAATTCCAGAACGCAAACAATTCGAAACGGCACCAGCATGGTGCCACATGCCATCGCGGTTTTGGTTGGATTGTGTTCACTTTGCTTGATCCGCCCCACACACCAAATGGCCGCAAATGTTGTCGGGCAGCGAACGGTGTTGATCGGCAATGCATCCAAAAGCAATTGTTTTCTTTCGGTAATTTGTTGTGTTTCTGGAGATTCATCCGACACTTTGTTTGTGTCTCCCGATCGACAAACCATTTGCATCGTTTCCGAAGAGAGCAAAGCCCTCATTTGATGGTTAGTCGCTTTTTTCTCCATTCATTTCAAACAAAACAACTCAAAAAACTAACGACGAAACATAATCCTCGCTGTGGAAACGAGGCCCGAGTGGGAGACGAGGAACACACACACGAAAAAAACACAACAACAACAACAACATTCCGAGAGGAAGTCCCTGAAGAGGGTGAAATGCATTTGCTTCCGATGCCAACCGACACACTCACTCGCTCTCCGCTTCCATTCATCTCGAATCAACTTCAACACTTGAAAAAAATGATGAGTTTTTTTCTGTCTTTCGGAAAAAATCAGAGATTTATCGTCGTTTTTTCCTCGGCGGTTGTTTCGAATTGAACGGCAAAGTGTTGTTTTTGTTTTGAATTTTGGCTGAGAGTGTGTTTTGACGAGGATCCCATTTGGTGGATTTGTCGATCGGTAAGTTCATTCCGTCGTTTGACTCGAGGCACATTTTGATTGTTTTCGTTTCGGTTTTATTGCCAAACGAGATTCCCGTTTGTTTTCGAAAACTCCAGTGTGCGGCCGTTTACACCAAAGGCGAGACAATAAACACAAAATTGCCGTTGGTCCGAGATGATCGTGATCAGGATGGAATACATTTGATGGAATTGGCCGTAAACGCACGGAACGGCAGTCTCATCAAAAGACGATTCAAAAGTCATTCACGACACGACCGGACAGTGGCATGAATCCCAATGTCAGATTGCCATTCATTTCCATTCCGGTTGTCAATGGTTCCCATTCAGAATGGCGTTTCCATTGAATTTTTTCGGAAAGATCGACACTGATTATGCGTTGCGACGATAAAATTTGACATCATCTCGTCTCGGCCATCTAATCCGCATCACATTTCGATATTTCAATTTCGAATGTGCGCCAGTGTGTGTGTGTGTGGAGTTGCGAGTGCGGGCGCGCGCATCGTCGACCATTCGTCAATTCGACAGAACAATCGTCGTCGGTTACGGTCGTTTGCTTGCCGCTTTCGGGCTTCCTTTCAGTTTTTCGCTCCATACTTCTCTCTCGCTCCCGTTCCTCTCCCCACCCGCGCTCCCTCTCTCGGGCCATCGCTCAAACGGCTTTCAATGAAAAGCGAGAAACAATGGCACTTTGTTGTTGTTGTTGTTGTTCTCGCTCGTTGTTCAGGTTCTGCTCAGTCGAAATCCGTGAATCGTGAATTGTGCATATGCGACTGACGCGCATTATGCATACGGCCAGGAATCGTCACCATCGTCGTCAGAGCGACACTCAGTCGATGTCTTGATTTGTTTTGTGAATGTCATTGAACTCGGTCTTGCCTTTGAGTCTTCTATTGCCATTTCAACGGTCGACTGACCGACGAGCGACTTGCACTTTTCGCCGCCGCGCCAATCTTTCAGACAATTCCGAAACTGGAAAACGTACACCCAAACAATCAACAAGTTCAAATGAATCACATACTGAATGCGTCACTATGTTTTCGTCTTGCTAGGCATTTCGTTTTCATTATCCCCGTCCGTGTCGCCCATTTCGTCGTCGTCGTCGTCGTCGTCGTCAATGCAAATGCAATCCTCATGTTTTTTCTGCCATTGACATTCGTTGTCATTCTGTCCGACCACAACAGATCGATGCATCGATTCGGAATGATTGCGCAGTTAATTGATTTGGAATCCATGTGTTGATTAAAAACGGAATGCTTTGTGTCGCTGCTGTTGCTGGTGGCTCAGAATCGATCTCGCCTTTAGTCAGCCAATGTGTGTTTATTTTCGTGCATTTTCAACGAATGAATCCTCAAATGAATTGAGAAGAAAATAAATGAACGCTTTTTCATTGCGGTTTATCGAGCGAGAAAGACACGATCAAGAGAGTAAGAGATGGAGCGAGAGGAGAGAAAAAAAGTGTTTGATATGGTTTTGATGGATTTAATGGGCTTATGATGTGCAAGTGGTTATGAAATATAAATCATCGGAATGATCTCATGGAACAGAACAGACAGATTTCCGAATGGATTCGATTCGAGAGCGGACGAACCGGCAACAATGAAGCCGAAGTTGATGTGTTCATTATGTGGACGAGGCCACTTGAATGGGGCAACGGCAACCCAACACACCAACCACATCACGACGATGTGAGACAAATTCGATGTGCTGTGCGATTCGCTCAGAGCCACCACCATTGTCAGATTTTCTTACAAGAACTACATTGTTTGAGATCCAGTTCATTCGATCATCCGGCATTCATTCTAATGGCCGCGCAGCGCATCATTCCGAAATCACATGATTCGAGATTCAAAGCCACTTGATTACTGACGAGAGTAATTACTGGATGTCAGTGCCTAGTGCCAGTTCATTCAAGCAGAGAGCAAAAAAAAACATATCGAATGGAAAAAAAAGAAACGAAATGACGGCTATGATGACGACGACGATGACGATGACTGCGACGATGACGACGACGACGACGATCGACAATGAACGAAGCATCAAGCGAAAAAAAGGCGATAATCATGAGGGCCGCATCGAATTGCCTAATAATGTGTAGGTACGTGGATTTGATTACATGCAGTCGGGGAATTGGGTTCGAGTGGGTCGCATCGGATATCGGGTCGAATCAAGTGGAATGCCAACGAGTCCCAGCGGCATGATGATGATGACGTTTCGATGGGCTGCACATTCGAGACCCAGTCGGGAGCATCTCATTGTGATTCCTCGAACAAAAGGTGGACAAACAATCGCAGCAAGTGGAACGATGGCAGACGAATCGACAGAACGTTGAGGAAGAAGAAGAAGAAGAAGAAGAAGAAGAAGCAGAACAAGTGGAAAAAAACGCAACCGAAGAGAAACGAAAGAAAATCGAAATGATCCGCGACCAAAATCGACAGCGACACCGAAGTAATTCCAATTCGAGACGTGACACGCATACTCGGCCGAATGGGTCCGTCCAAAAAAGAACATAACCGAAATATTTCTATTTCGAGATGAGCCCACGGTGCATCCAGAGCGAGCGAGTTAGCGTGCATTGGACGTAAGCGATAGCTGGGAATGTGATCGGGTGTGTTGTCATCGTCGCTTGGACTGGCCGATTGACTCGTTTCTTTCTAAATTGGAATCGCCTGCGACGAACAGTCGATCCGAATCGATTCGAATCAACTTCGTCTTTCTCGTCTCATTTCGAGTCTTTCTTTTTCTCAAAGCATTCCAGCGATGGCTACCTGTGGTGTATCACACACAAAATCACGTTCATTTCCGTTTCGCCGGAAAGTCGACTCGACCGGTCCGAATGCCATCAATACGCATTTTTCCAGAAGAATGAACCGGAAAGAGGACAAGTTTTTCAATTGATTTTCACCATTCAACCGTTCAAAAGCAACGGTCAAACACATCGCACACCGCACCGTAATTGGAAGTGAAAGAGTACGTTCGCGCAACAGAAGAGAAGAAGCAAAAAAAGACTATTAGACAATTAGCCGAAAATGAAGATTGCACAGAAGCGCAAAAAAGCCAAACCTCATCGCAACAACAATCAAACCAATGAAATGGCATATCATCAGACGCGCGGTGATGTTTCTGTTTTTGCCTTCTTCGTTTGCCGACTGTGGTTTTTTGCCTTAAGCCCATTCAGTCATTCAGAGTCGCTCAGTCGTTTGGCTGGGGCGTTAATTCATTTGTTCATTTTCGATTCGGCTATTTTTCACTAATTGCTCGCCATCTTTCTTCTTCAATCCGATTGTTTTCAGCAGCGCGATCTCTAATTTAATTGTTACGAAATGACTGCGCAAACGAAATAACCAACGAAAGCTATAAGTGAACGATCCCAACAACTACAACAACAACAACAAAGCGGCAGCGCAATGCCTACCGCACATCAAGCATCGAATGCGAATGAACTGAATTTTGGTATCTTTTGTTGAATTTGTCTGGTTTGCGCGCGCGCTCGCGTCAACTCAGTTTCCTTCATTCGCTTTGGCATTTCTTGGCCATTGGTTTTGCTTTCGACGGTTTTCGCCACAACGTTGATTGTGTGAATTGTCGGTTTTGTATTCATTTGAATTTCTTTGGCAAATTCGCTAATTATTGTCAAAAGTGACAGAATGGGTCTTTCGGTGAGGAATTTCACTTGTTGAGCAACGGCAGCTCGTCAAACGATTCCCAATCAGCTGAACGATCACTGTGAAACCGGTCGTAATCCACCATTGGATCGCTAACAAACCCCCTCTCCCCCTCACCTCGGTCAAATCGACCAAATATCGAGAAAACAACAACCGAAACGTCCGACGATCCAACCGGCCATTAAATCATAATTCAGTTTATGACTTTGGCGCACGCAAATATCATTCGTCATTAAATATGATGATTTGTTATTAAGAGTCGACTTGTAAAGCAACACCGATCGTACAAGCCGATCGTCAATGTTTGCGCGTAGCGCTAAGCGATAAATGGGGCCGGGGTGGAGTGGTGGGTATGGTCGGCGCGATGCTCAACGATTCGACAATGGGCTGTAACAATGTGCTCAAACATTTATTACGTGATTTAAATGCCAATCGACGATACAAAATGATTATCATTCTGAAAATGCCCAACGAATAGGCATTTTTTTCATGTTGTCGCGTTCGCGATGTTATTTCACGACATGCGCCCACTTGAATATTGAAGAAAAAAAAAAAAATGCTTGTCCAAGGTCTTCCCAGAGGCATGAAACTGACCGCGTTCGCCAATTGAGACATTCCACACTGAAAACATCCCATTTCCAAGCAATTCGGACACCATCTACCCGCATCGTAAACTCCTCCTCGACTCAAAAACGTTTCCATTAGCCGCCCCGCGATCAATCAACGAAACAACTCGGTGGGCCCTTTGTTGCCAGTCTGGGCCATTCGAAACTCGATTCGAAATTGATTAGTCTGCTGGCCATTGAAGGCAATCCAATTCAATCGGGCTCCAAGTTGGGCAAGCGTGTCTCTCATGAAATGTAGCGAAAGAAGCGAGAAGGAAGAATGAAGGAAGGAAAGAAACAACCGAAAAAGAAATGAAACGAAATCAACATGAAAATTGATTGTTTCCAATTGAACGAAAAACGTTAAGTTCGATCGAGTTCAAGCATCGATTGCAGCGTGTTTCAGCTTGAATTGTCATTGTTTGCGTTCGACGAGAATGGATCGAATTGGATTCGAAGCGAAATGTCTGGGTTTGTGTCGTTGTCTTACGTCTTGGGATTCAGGTCTGTGCATTCGAGTCGACATGGACGATCGTGTGTCTGTTTGCCCCAAAACGTCTTATTAGACGCGATTCAACGTCTAGAGGAAGCCATGTGCGTTAACTGTTCGGGCATAAAACATTCGCCTTCTCATTATTAATATCATTTAAGAACCATTTGGATTCGGATGAGTAACCGTGCATATATAATTTATGTAATTTTCGATCGTTCTGTTTTTGAAAGAGAGAAAAAATGTTGGTTCGTTTCATTTTCGGGAAATTCAAATGGGCTTTGCTTCGAATGCGGCTGGTTGGACTGGACTGTGGCGGCGATTCGGCTAAACGAGGGCTCATTTGAATGAGTGAAAAATGATGATGATGATCTTTTTCGGCACAAATGAAATGCTCTTTCACTCGACCCAACGCTACACAGTCAACGGGGCGGCAAACAATGGCCTTTGAGGCAATGAGAAAATTTGCCGAATGGAAATCGGCGCGAGAGGCAAATCAGAATGTGCATATCTTTCTGTTTTGACTGTCATTGTCAATTGTTGTTGTTGTTGGTGGTGGTCGTGTGGCTCTTTGTTGAATAAACACAACACCGATCGAATCGAAACAAACCAAGTGTTATGACGGTGAAACAGACGAATTTTATCACGAGCTGAGCGATCGTTGGATTGTGTTGGGGGGTCTTGTTCTTCTTCTTCTTCTTCCTCTTGTTCTCTCCAAACGCAAAACGTTTCATATCGAAATGCTCGATTGTCGCAGCGCAGCCAGTCAGCCATCTTGGTCATTTTGCGCTTGGCTGATTCTCTTTACTTATTTCACCTCGACAAATTATTAAGTATGTTTTATTAAAGGCACGGTTGCGCACGTTACACACGTGAAACGAGAAAGACAGAATGAGAGAGATAGACGTTGTTCCTTTAACAAGCCAGTCATCGATGCAGATGAAGTGGTTTCAACCAAAATCTTCTAGAATTACAATATTTGTAATGTTCCGTCGGTTTTTTTCCTTGTCCAACTTTGGCCGTTCTCGCCGGTCGCTCTAAATGGCCCACTTTGAGGCCGATTTCTGACGAAGCAACCAAACAACTGAATCGCTTACGAAAACACAACAACAACCATCCAAAACAAGACGAACAAAAGGCCCACCGTCACCGAAACGAAATGAAAAGAAAACCAAGTTGTTTGACGTTAACGAGCCATCGCAGTTCGGTTCTGACAGCCGTCGCCCAGTTCGCTACGGATTTCAAGATGGAAATTATGAGTAGTTCCGGTCTGCTTGACGTATTTGATTTTCGGATTAGACATTTTTCGTCGAATTTTCGACCGTCCAACGAGAGATTTTCCAGTTGGGATGCTCGACTGGATGCTCCGCTGGATGTCTCGCCAGCGTCCCCCCGGTATTCAACAAGCAAGCGATAAATCGCGATCGCACTGATCCTCAACCGCTCCGAAATGTTTCACACCAATTTCACTTGGCCACCAGACGATCAAGAGGCGCGCGAAAACCCAGACACGCTGAAAATGCAAAATTCGGAAAACGCAATTTCTACCAAACGATTCCGATCCGATCGCATTTTGGTTCTCATGAGAGACAGACGACGGCCAACAAGTGGTGGGAACGGATCAGTGAAACGATCGTCGTTGTTGTCGCCCCAAAAAAAGGCAATGAATTCGAATGACAACTGAAAACATATTGCCTGATGCCATTGCAAGCGCAAGCACAAGCGAGTCAACACGCAGACGCGGAATAAACCGCACGGACAAAAAAATGAAACAGCAAAAACGCAACGCGCCAGCAATGATGATTGTGTTGGATTTTGTGTTTGCTTGCTGAATGTTACAACATCTTGTCTTATGATTTTGTTGCTTTTTTTATGTTTTTGCAACGTCGTCGTCGTTGTCATCGTCGTCAACATCATCAACGACAGAAAGTTTCGCACAAAAGGTCTGGCTGTGTGTCTCGATGGGACCATGGCAAAATGCAATTATCCCAAATGGCTGGTGGCTTTGAGCAAATGGCAATATTCGAAACTCATCGATTTGACGAATGCGAAACGATCGCGCGCGATCGCGGATCATCAAAAATAAAAAAAAAAAACGAAAAAAAAAATCGAAAAAGTTCAAATGCAATTCGCAACAGTCAAGCGATTTGTTTCGACCGAAAAAAAAAACTGCTTCAAAGCATCGATTCCGCTGACGATCGATTCCGCTGTGGCGATCGATTCGGTGCGACGATCGAATTGCATTAAACAAACATGAGAGAGCGTACACTTGAGAGTCGTTTGTCTGCACGCATAATCGCCCCGCCGATTGACGATTCAAAATCAATGCGGTTTGTCGATTCGCACTGGGCCCTCTGTGTGTCTTACCGCCGATCCTCGTCAGCGTTTATTCTCCGCTGCGCAAACAATATTCGTTTCGTTGTTGTTGTTGTTGTTGTTGCGTTTTGTTACGTTTTCGCTTTATCTTTTCATTATTTTTATTAGTTATTTATTTTCATTTGATATATTTGCTATCGCGTCGGCGCAAAAAGTTGGCGTCACTCGTCCGACTGTGGCGGTGTGGCGACGGTGACCGATCGACGGTTGGATCTGAGCTGTATCGAATTGAATGCGTTGCGGTTTTGGCTGGCATCAGCTACTGGAGACGCTGACTTTGTTGAGGCGAATTTCCCTTCAATCGGCTGCCATCGGGTGTCTTCCATCAGCGACACAAACTCAACCACTCGAGACATTGGCAAAGTGTCCTTTGCGAATCCAACCACTTGATTGCGTTCGATGTACGACGTGCTCAAGTGCGGTGTGCATGCTGGAATTCGCTGTGAAAACCAGATAAATCGCGACGGTGCAATGCATTTCGATGCGAAAGGCAACGTACAAATCGAAAATCATCGAGCGGTTTTTGTCTCTCTCTCTCTTGCCCTCTCCTCCACCAGCTCCATTCGCTTGTCATTCGGTTTTCGTCATTGCCCTCGGACGTTTCGATATGAAAAACCATACGACAAACACATCAATCTCAGTGGTTATGACGACGCAACGGCAACGATGCACGTTCAACAGAGCCGCATGGCACAAAAACAAAAAAAAAAAATAAAATAAAAAGAAACTCGATCTGCTCAAATATGTCTTTTTAATGATAATATTAACCAGCCAATGGCAACCATCAGCCAAATAAGTTCAAACAACTTTTATAAAAATATTGCAATGTTGTTTTTACGCATTGTCGTCGTCGCTGTCATTGTCGTCGTCCGCATCCACATCGTCATTCGGATGTTGTGCTGCCGATGCGTGCGTGCACTCGAAATGCCAATCCGTCCAAGGAAAACCCGACTGATGCTCTGCCAACAATTGAACGACATCAATTTTCGATCGAGAAATAATTGAAAATCAACGAAAGGAAGGAAAGAGAGAGAACAACAAGAAGAGTGGAGAATAGTGCGTTTGCGCTGGCCAATGCATCGATCAGGACTGAAGTGAAATCCCAGAATGATTCATTTGACGTTGTTGTGACAAACACCCGAGCGTAATCCTTTGTTTTCTGAATGCGTGGCAATGCCGACGAACAAACAAATCATCGAATTAGAAAACGTCACTGCTATCGGCTTCGGGTCGAGCAACAAGCCATTTGAATTAATGACATTCGAATTGGTCCATAAATCAAATGGCATTAACGAGGAATTTCAGTTGTAATCACCTATTAAATTATCGGGCATACCGCGCGGCCGCCTCACTTTCAGCTCAGTTAGCGTTGAGCCGACGCGGCATCCTAATCATTCATTGGATGAACTGAGACGACGACGACAACCACCGAAACGCATACGGTCGACCAAAGCAGGCGATCTTCGCTCATGATTTATTTGGCCCATTGGTCTTTGGTGCATTGCCCAGCTCATTTCACTCTCACTCTATCTCTCTTTCACTCTCGACAAGATCCTTCAATGGAATGCGCAACGAATCCATTAAATTCAAATAAATGCACGAAATGTGATTATAATTGTGAAGCACAACGCATGCGCACCCCGTCAATCGAAACGCTCTTCCAAAGAACGCCCGGTTGACGTTTCAAACTAGGAAATTTTTCCATCGAAAATAAATATTTATTTGTTGTCGAGCGGTTCACGCATTTGTGCTCTGTGATTTATCGGTTTATTTGGATAAAAGAAGAAGAAGGAAGAAGTGATTTTGGAGAAAATTGAAATTGTTTGATGAAAACCATTTGGTGGATTCGTAGCGGCTCAGCACCATCGTCGTTATTGTTTGTTTGCCAAAATGGAAATCTGCTGTTGACGGCTCAGCCATAAATCTCAATGAGATTTCGTCAAATCAAACAAACAGTTGAACTTCAACAAGGCGGCTTCGGCGCGTGAATAATAAACATTTGGGAGTTTTCTTCGATTAGAATGACGACGACGACGACGAAGATTATTTATTTAGAAATGATCTCGCCCGTTGCTTGAACGAAATGCATCGATGACAGACATTGATTGTCGATCAATTAAAATAGCGTCGATGGAACGAGAGAGCCAATTAACGAAATGACCAGAAGATGGGCTTGTGGAGAGAACCGGTGGCTGCTGTGAGGCAATCGATCGGAGCCAATTAATTGACTAGCTTTTTTTTAATGATGTCCAATCAAATTTTCGTTAATTATTCAACGCCTTTCCAAAACACACACACACTCAATCCAACATGCGGCGACATCTTTCCCAAATGCAAATCAATTCAAATTGAAACCTGACAAAAAAAACGTTAATTGTCAAACAATCGATGGAATTTCCATGAAATTGAAATGACAAATTCATTTTGACTTATGGAAATGCCGAGTGTGCCGAGTGTGCCGAGTATGTCGAGTGAAACCATCGAAGAAAACGGTTGAAACGTCAAATAATCTTCGGTAGCTCGGAACGACACACGACCGTGCCCGTGGGTTGTGTCAAATCAATTAATTTCGATGAGAAAATTATGACGAAAACGTTGACAATTTGCATAATCCAAACTGATGTCTTCGTCACAACTGGCAACGGTTTTATTGAAGGGAATGTGGTCAGTTGGAGACCCTTAGCTAAGCCCATCAAAGCAACGACAACAACTAAAGAGCGATGAGAACTCGCTTGCGGCGAACGACTGACGAAGACGATACAAATGACGGATAATTTTCAATGGAAACGCTGATGAACCGATCAAATAGCCGAAAGAGACTCAAACCAGACGAATGACAACAGTCGATAATTGCCTTTGAACGGAACGACTTTATTTGCCCATCCGAGGTAAGATCCCTTTTCCTGTTTTACCATCATTTTTTCTTCCGTTCCATTCACTCGAAAAGCCACTGAAACCAGCCCAGCCAAACCCAACGCCACTGCCAATGAACAATGTCGTGCTCGTTCCTTTTGCGCGTCGCTTAAAAGGAATTCGAATGTCGAACGCATCGAACAATCAACACAGCAAACTTGTCTATGACAAACATCCTTCCGGTCTATTGGCATTTAAATTTTCCATCCCAGCACCCAGTTGACGATCTCTGTTGCGTAATCATCGTTTCGTGTTGCTAACGCCTTACAATGGCCAACCAGCAGCCAGTCGAGTCGAGTGACAACAGGATATTCATTGCCTGCGAATAAACATCGTCAAGAGAACCCTTTGCCATCCCACGGAATTGAACGATTTGCCGAAGGGCTTTTGCATTCATCGAAATGGGTTGAAATTGAACGACAGCTGAGGAGTCTGTTGTCGAATGTTGTTCCGGTCGTCAAACACCAGCATAATCGTTTTTCGAATTGAGACGAGTCTCTTCCTTGCGCCACATTTCTCCTGTCGTCGTCTTTGTGGCCCTGTTCAAATCCGCCTTGCATGAAATTCATCCAAAAGTGCACTTGTCCAACGTGACAATGCCACTGAACGACTGTGCATTTCTGTCGCTCTGCGATCACCATCGAGTGTGAACACTCACACACCAAACTCGCTGAAGAGAGCAGAAATGAAGTCAGCGAGAAAAAAAAGTGTTCACGAAAACAAAAAAACGCGAAACAAAAACAACAAAACAACAATCGCCTGTTGGAGAACAACGAAAATATAAATAAAATAATAAATTTAAAAAAAGAAAAAAGGTTGCACGGAACCGTTAAGATTTTTCATTTGCGATAAAATAAAATACAACGCAACCGCAACAACAACAGTGCGGTGTCGCGGACACACTTACACACACACAGTCACAGCAGCGACATTGGTGTGGAAGGTTTCGGTGATATTTGCTCATTTGTCTATTGTTTTCCGTTTGTCAGAACTGTGCATGGTTGGCGTCGTCATATGTGCGACGGTGTGAGCCAGTCAGTCAGTTAACCTGGTTGCAAAACACCAATAAATGTCAGAACAGTTTTGGCGTCGTCGTCGTCATCGTTACCTCCGGCACATTCACACAATTTGACAACCACAAAGCGAGATCACAAACATTCGACGAAAAAAAAAAAAACGGCTCCGCGTCGTGCAAAAAGCAGCCATTCAATTTGAAAATGAACGAAAAAAAAACGAAAAAAAAAAATGGGCAAAAGAACAATCGTCAATGCGCAGTATTCGAACGGAGCGCGACGATTCGAGGCAGAATTGGATGTTTTCAACTGAATCGGTTGGGCGATGAAGACATTACTCGGTGGATGTTTCACCATTGTTCCGGAGATCCATGACGATGTCAACGTCGCCCAAATGGCACGTTTGAAATCAACGGTGGCCGCCTCAGATGAGCACGATTCGGTTTTTGGGCGGACGGTGAACGGTGAATGGCGTACTGGTGACGAAACCCGCGAAAAACCTCTCGTCGATGAATTATTCAACCGGACTTTAATTCAACTTCATTACGAAATGCATAATCAGTCTTAATGAGCCCTGAACGATGCGCAAGCAGCAACACAACGGGCCGGTTGGACGGAGCGGTACGGAATCTGCCGATTATCGGCATTTCATTCAGTCCAGAATTTAGCATTGACCGCGACCGCCGCATAGCATTTGGGTTAATGATAACCGGACTGTGCGGCACGATATGCATTTTGAATGAATAGCTTTTTTGCGTTTGATGAATTCATTCATCATAATCATTCATTAGTCGCGACTGAGGGCGAATGAATGAATATTCCAAGCGAGGCGATACGACATTGAAATGGCAGCAAAGGAGCGAAAACTCTCGAAACTCTCGAGTCTCGCGAGACTTTCGAAGCTGTCGAAACTCTCGAAACTCTCGATTCTCTCGAAGCTGTCCAAGCTATCAAAGTACTCGAAACTCTCGATTCTCTCGACTCTCTAGAAGCTCTCGAAGCTGTCGAAGCCCTCGAAGCTCTCGATTCTCTAGAAGCTCTCGATTCTCTAGAAGCTCTCGATTCTGTCGAATCTCTCGAAAATCTCACAACACTGGCTGACTCACTGTACGAAATCTAATCGAGAATTCTAGCTGAGTTCAGCTGTTCAAACAGATAAAACACGTTGATTAACCGTTTCGCTTCGCAAGCGGCGATGCTTTCAATCGAATCGCCAGCAAAGAAATCGCTACACGAATTCAGAGAGACGCATTCGTCAAAACTCAAATTGGGCAGAACTGACGACGAGGCGAGAGAATGCGCAACCATCATTTTGGTGAAATGAGAGCCGGGTAATTGTTGCGATTGAATGTGCGCGATGACTGGAAATTGGTCGATGTCAACAAGTTTTTCGAATGATAAAATGGTTAGTGCCGGCCAATTGTCGCCGAATCCACTGAAATGACATGAATTGTTGTTTTTCGGGAATTTTGTCGAAACAAAACGCCAATTATCCAAATGGATGTTGCGGCATACGACCGGAGTCAATGACGAAGACAATGACGACGACAATGACGACGACTACAAGAATCCGATTATTATTTTTCGGTTCGCTTGAATCGACGACGCCGACACGCTTATTGTTATTGTTGTTGTTGTCTGTTTTTGGGAAGTAATTCTCGATTTCTCATCGACAAAACCTCCCAACTGGCAATTTACAATCGATAAATAAACAAGGCAATGCCAACTTGTTGAATCGTTTCGATTTGACGTCGTAATGCCGCCATACGCATATTTCGGCATCTGACAATGCGGCGGTGAATCAATTTTGTGTGAAAATCACCCGCAAAAAACATTCGGAAAATTCTAAACGATTCAAAACGGTCTGACGAAAAAATGACTAACGGCCGTCGACCATTGACCGGTATGGCTATGACGGATTTTTCAAGCGGAATTCTATTTTTGTACGTTGACAACGAAAACACACAAAATTACCGATATTTTTCACGAAAAACAAGCGCACCGTCGCCATTTGACGGAGGCGAACGCGTATCCGACGAAACCACACACATCCACTTTGGCTAATAATAACCGCCGTCTCGGACGATATGTTTCCCAATCACGTTTGGATTTCTTTTTCCGAGGAATTTCACACGAGAAAATCCAACGAAAATATGCGATTCAAATAACAATTGGAAAATATGATTGAAATCGAAAACAAACACATTCGGAGGCTGAGTGGAGGAGTTGGCGACCGTTTCGAATGTTGGGCTATTCGGACGGATGGAAATCGCTTTTCGTCACACTTGCTCGGATTCGTTTCAGGGCAAAGTCCTTTGGGTCGACGGTTGCGCCACGGGCATGCCGAGTGTCATTCGATTCCTTGCCATTCTCTGTGCGTCTTACTTTGCATCCCGTCTTGAGTCGCCTTGAGCACAGTTTCCTTTCAGTTGCATTATTCTCTCGCTCTCCTTTTTCTCTCTCTTTCTTTTCTCTCCCTCTTTCTTTTCTCTCTTTCATTCTTTCTCTCTTCTTTCAGTCCAAAATCTATCAACTGTAATTAAATTGCTCATATTCGTTCGAGCGAACTAAATGCAGTTTTTGACGAAAAATTCCGAAAAAGGCCAAAAAATTGAGAGATTCTCAACGCACTCAACACATCGGAAGCAGATGTGACGATGGTTTTTTGTAGTTGAGTTTTTTTCTCTTTTCTCATCTCATTTTCTCTCTTTCGCTCTCTCTCACTCTAGTTTAAACTGCTCTCACTCTAGTTTCAGCACCATAACCTTCGGTCGTTGATCAATATTTTCTCGAGATTTGACATTGTCGATGGTTCGAGCGTGTTGATATTCTCGTTTCTTCGTCACTCAAATGAAATTTTCGTCAAATTACAGTTAAAAAACTACGAAATATTTCCGAAAAAATGTCAATTTCCGTTGACGGTCATGTGCATCGATGTCGCATGGGATGTCGCCGGGACGATGTGGAATGTTCGAATTCGGTCATTTCACTTCCCTTCGCTGCCGTGGCAGAGCATTCCTCGAGTGTTTTCGTCGAGTTGTCGGTCATTCCAGACCGGACGAGAAACGAAAAAAAATCAGGAAAAAAACCATCCAAGCCAAAACGTAATGAATTTCTTGGAAAAGATTTCTTTCGAAAATCACGGTGATAACCTCGACCGTATCGTCCACGAAAGATAACAGTCGTCTGCTTAATTGCCACTCGGATCAGATATCGGCGAATGGCCGTTTCTTATCATTCTTCGAAGAGAACATTCCGATAATCAATTTTCGGAGAATTTCCACAAAAAATAAAAAACAATTAAAAAACAAAAATGGACATGGACGTCCCGTGAGCCGCAAACGTCAATCGAGTAAGTAAAATGCATCTCGGATATTTCAGCGGGACTGTCGACATGTGTTTGATGTGCTTTCGGCAAGTCCATATTTGGGATGCGGTCGAGCAAATTTCATTTCGAGCCAGATT
>JANSTV010012785.1:0-16489 GCA_027564135.1 Lestremia cinerea
GACAATGAATTGGAGATTAAAGAGGAATTCTCCGATATTGATAATGACATCGGAACCGGTGCCAAGAAGAAACAATTCGAAGTGAATCGCTACGATTTGGTAAATATCATTGACATTGGTTGTCGTTTCGGCACAGGCAGAATATATTTTCCAATTTGATGTATGGATTTTGTTTTGTTGTGTTGTCAAATTTGGCAAATGACGTCGTACGTGTGTGCAAGGACGGACTTGTCAAAATTTCCATATCAACGCATCTCACACACAGTCCGAATGTGTTTTTGGTTTCTGCTCTTGGAAACGCAATTGACTTGATTTTGATTTCAGTTTCAGCAATCGCTGTCTGAAAGCGAAGTCAAGGAAGATGACAATGAAACAGAGCATAATTCAACGGCGGCTCCAACACGTGCCGAAACCAAAAAGAAACGCAAGAAACGTAAAAAGAGGTCCGGTGGCAAATGCGCTACGAATCACAGGAGCAGTGAAGACAATGCCGATGTGAGTGTCATTCACGATGAAGATTGTTGTTGTTGTTGTTGTTGTTGTTGTTGTTGTTGTTGACGACATGACTCTAATTCGAAAATCCAATTACAGATCGATGAGGTCACTCGAGCTGTCAAAGAAATGGATAATCTGTTGACTGATGGTAGTAAAAGTCATAATGCGGCCTCGACATCGAGTACGTTGAATCCGCTGGCAACCAAGAATTTGCTTACAGTCCAACACAAACATCTCAATCCTTCGTACGAAATGAAACGGATGTTTGGCAGCAAAGTCATTCAATCTGAGCAGTAAGTTGGCTGTCGTTTCTCATGCCCTGGATCCTCTCATGAAAATACCCAAATCTAAATTTTCCTTTAGAAATAAACGCCGCAACACCCGCGGCTCACGACCAATGAAAACCACCTGGCTGGTCACGGCCAAGGAGAACTGGCCGGCAGTTTCCAAAACCGGCATCTACATGGGCCTAGACCAATTGCGCAACGATTCGCAAAAGCAAAAAGGCGTCAATTGGTTCATGTTTGAGCACAGTCAATCGTATCGGCAATTGCAGCAGTCATTTTTGGCGGCTGTCGAAAGCATGGATTCGGACAATATCATCAAGATCATCAATCAAAATCCGTATCACGTCGACTCATTGATTCAATTGAGTGAATTGTGCAAAATTTCTGAAGACTATGCAACGGCCTCCGAACTGGTTGAGCACGCTATACTGGCCTTGGAATCGGCATTCCATTCGATGTTCAGCCTAACCACTGGATGCTGTCGCTTGGATTATCGCCGTCAAGAGAATCGTGCAGTGTTTATTGTTCTCTTCAAGCATGCTCAATACTTGGAGAGTCGGGCTTGTGCTCGGACCGCATTAGAGGTGGCCAAGTTGATTATGAATTTCGATCCAGAAATTGATCCACTGGCCATGAAACTCTCCATCGATTACTATGCGTTGCGAGCCAAACAGTATGAATGGCTGGTGCAATTGTACGAGGAATGGGAACCGACCAAGAATCTATCGCAACTCCCCAACATGGCCTACTCGTATGCGCTAGCTCTGTTTCATTTGCATAAAAGTGGCGATACAATATTGGCCGATGAAGCCATACGATATGCTATTATGATGTTCCCCGGTGTTGTTAGGCCACTGCTGGACTCGCTGTCTGTGCAAATCGATTCTCGGGCTAGTAACCACAAATATATTGGACCACTTGCTTACGAAGGGTGAGTGAGATAATTGCGACCATTGAAAACTCATTTGATTCACTTGCATCCCCCTCTCTCCTCAACTCAGCCAACCACCAGCTCTACACCAACTGACTTCGCTCTATGTGTGCCGTTCGAAAACGGTCTGGCGCGATCAGGGGATATTGCCGTGGCTCGAGCGTAATGTGAATTTCGTCCTGGACCGTGTTGATGCGAAAGACGAGATTATCGCCGAATTTAACATAAAACGTAGTCAAAGGTGAGACTCGCAGTTTCATGTCGAGCGATTCGGCAGGAAAATAATCATTTCAATCATTTTAGATACAAAGTTCCACCACGAGCCATATTGCGACACATCATTCTGGCCGATTTTAAGGAAAAAGTACCGCTCGCACCATTCATCAACAAGGAAACGGAACCGATTCTGATGTACGACCCATTGCCGCCACTGGACTCAATCAACATCTACAAGCGCCCAACTTTGGCGACGGCCTCACGAGTCGTTTCAGATGCTTCGGGATTTTCGATATTCTTACAGTCCATTTTGCCAACATTCAACGTTCAGGATGTTGATTTCGGTGGGGAAGGAGCCCGTGGTGAACAGGCTGGTCCACGAGCAGCACAGGATAATCAACCAAACAATCAGTTGAATGCCGCTGCCGGTGAAGGTAAGCTCATTTATCGTTTATTACCCCGAACACCACTCAACAGCAATGCAATTCAATTCACAGGGGCCGCTGCCGGTTCCAACCTACCAATCATGTCAGACATAAGAAATTCCATTGCGGACGCCGTCAGAGAATTCGTCGGTTCACTTCGACGTAATGCTGACGCCGATGTCGATGAAAACGAGAATGAAAATGAAAGTACTGACGATGGTGCTCAAGACGACTATTTGACTTAAGCCTATTCACTTACACACCCCTTCCCACACCACACATGCTGTACACACCACACCCAACCCAAGCCAGCACTCAATCGGTTTTCATTTGATTCTTCTTAAAATAAAGCTGACAGGAAATCAATCATTCAATGCATCATTACGATTACGGATTCAAATCCAAAGTAAAAATTATTCAAAAAAAAAAACAATTTATAAAATTTAAATAAAATTTACATTCAAAGAGAAAATTATGAAAAAAAAAATTTAGAAAAATAAAACAAAAAAAAACTTATTAATTGTTCTGTGAGGAAAAAATGATGAGAAAAAATCGTAAAATTTATTATGAATAAATCAAAAATTCTTTAAAATTTCCCAAAAAAAAAAAACAGAAAACGTTTTATCAATTATTCTGCGCTTGATGGGCTCAATGAAGTTTGGAAGGAAGCTTCAGACAAAATAAGTAGTCCTGGCCAGAGGTCCTTTTGAATTTCATTTATTTTCTCTTCTTCAATCAATTACAAATTTTCCACTCGTATTCCAAGTCACTCAATGGCTTGATTGCAAACATTTTCCAGCAAATTTCACTCATGAATCGCTCAGCGTTCTCTTCATTTCCCAAACAAACAAACAAACAAAATCAACAGAAGACTCTGATTAAAGTTCATTAATGTATATTTGAAATCGCAGTTAATATGAAAAAGAAAATTCAATGAAAATCAAAGAAAAGAAACGTTCAAAACAACGAACAGATTTAACTGGAAGAGAAAAACTTATTTTTATTCAATATAAAGTGAGCCATTCGTTTGCTGGCAGCAAGTTGTTGGTGGCCGATCGAAGAGCATTAACCAAAAATACGTTTAAACGATAAGACAGACCACAGACGAAGAACGCCAGTCATTTGAATTGAAATTGAACAGTGTGGTTTCGTAGTTTGTTGTTCTATGTTGCGTTGCGTTTTTTTCGGTTTTGTTTTTTTTTTTTAAAGAAACGAAAAGGAATGTTTGGCATAATTGTGTGCTGAACTATGTCATTGTTCCGAATACTGGATTATGACGACAAATACTAGGACCATATTCTTCGTACGTGGCCTTTGTGTGACAGACTTGGTAGAATTCCGGCTGAAAATGGTGAGAAAAGAGGATGAGATTTGAAAGGAGCTTGCTTTTGGGGAACTCACAGTCGATCCTAGCATGCTACCGCCAAACCAAACAGCATAACGTTGCATGTGGTGCGAAATGACTTGAACGTCAATTGGTTTTGGCTGAAAGGAAATATTTCGCAATGAATCGCTGGCCGGAAGACTCCTCCCAAAATGCAACTTACTGTGATTCGTCCTTCGCTCAACTGTTCGCTCAGCTTGAGACGGCCATCCACTGATCGGCGGATGTCTCGTTGCAAACGTTTACCTAGAAAAATTATGGGAATTTCGTGAGACTCGCGTCGATGCGGTGTATGTTGAAGGCCAATGACTTACCGAAATCTTTGAACATTGTCGAACCACCGCTCAGCACGATGTTATTGTAAAGTGGCCGACGAACATCGATCGGGCAGTTCTGAATGACATTATCGACGATCTCATTGATTGGTGTGGTGAAGTCTGAGTCAGAGAATTCAGGGTGGAAAAATATTTCAGGACCTGAAAGACGGGGAAATGATGTGCGATTAGTATCCAGACTGAACGACAGAAGCAAGCAGAAACTCACCCAAAAACCGCTCATAGCCGACGTCAACATTGAATGGTTGTCTCGTGACGGAATTCAAGCCTTCGAATTGTCGCATCCATTTGGTGGGCTCGTTATCGTATTTGGCTAATTCCTTAGCAATATCCGGACAAATGTAACTGTAACGCTCTTTGATTGCCTTGGCCGTTTCTAAACTTTGCTCTGGTGGAATATTTGGCTCGCGATCGCGCAACAAGCTCTGAATGAATTTCGTGATGTCTGATCCCGCAATCGGAATATGTTTGATGCATGATCCAATGACATAGCCCTCGGCAACGGGAATGACGTGCGTGACACCATCACCGCTGTCCACGACAATTCCGGTCAGAGTACGTTCCTCGATGGGTCGCGATGCCCAACTGGCGGCCAGTGACAACACCGCTTGAACAGCTATGTACAAACCGGGAACGTTGAATGTTTCAAACATGATTTCCGCAGTGTATTCGCGATTCTCGGGCGTATTTAATGGCGGCTCGGTCAGAAGGAAATGATGATCTTCGGGCTCGGCGCGCAAATACTTAAAAATACATTGTTCTAGAAAGCGTTCCATCAAATCCCAATCCTCGACCAGGCCTTTTCGAACGGGATATTTGATGGAATATCCGGTTGCACTCAATGCTTCGTCGCCAATGTAAAAGTCCAAATCTTCGATGCCGCGGCCCAATCGACGAGCACTTTGGTCACCAACTCTGGCGGATTCCCTTATCGCAATTGCCGATGGAACGATGAACTGTGGCTCTTTATTGGCAGCGAACCCCATTTTCGTGTATCTGAAAGCAATCAATGGCTCTTGAATGGACAATTTGGCGATAAAATTTTATCAATTTTCGAAAAACATTCCGCGAATGGCTCACATTTCGGTGTATGCGTGCGTCAGTTTCGTGTGAGCGAATGCACTACGCTTTCAAGTGAATCGAATGACTAATACGTGGACCCCCCGGATATGAATGTGTACGATACATCATTTGGATTGTTATTCTGCGTTTCAACAAAGGCTTCCTCATTCGTTGCATTCGAATATATTTCGCATTGCCATTGGGATATGTTTTGTTTGGCATCGATTGGATCGAATTGAAACCGAAAACTATTTGCAAATTTGACCGAAAGGGTGAGTTGAAGGTTTCAAGCGAAAACACCGCAGTCGACGTTCGGATCAATAGCAGTCACTTACCCGGTGCCAACATCAATAACACAAGCCGGTAGACGTCCTGTCATTTTTTCAAATTTGTTTTTCGTTCTTCTCGTTCGAAAATCTCACGGCAAATGCGAGACAAAACAATAAAATTGCATAAACAAAACCACACCTCAGAGAAAAACTAAATTATGTGTCACTCTGCCTTTCTGATTATTCTACTTGGTTTTGCGTTACAGCGCATTGAACCGAATTTCGTTTGACAGTTCTCTTGGTTGATTAATACAATCATTGCATTTACGCAGATTCATTGCCCACAAGTCAGTGGCTCTGAAACGGTTCGAGTCCACAGCGTTTGCAGTGGATTCATAGCGATTGTGGACTCCATTTTTTAATGGCGGTTGTTTTGAAAATTCTTCAACAGTCATCGATGGCACAACATAAGTGGACTTGGAGTTGTTTTCATGATTGACGCAACCGGTTTTGAGAAATTTATAATTCAATATCGAGAATCATCAGATTCAAAAACAAACGCAACAAAAACTTTATATGAATGAATAGTTTTTAATAAAATAATCAAATTGAATTAAAAAAGAAAAACAAGAAAATCATGGTCACACTGGGAATGACTCAAGAATCAGTTCTAATCCAGTTGGGCGACTTCATAGAGATAGGCTCCGAGCAATTTAGTCTGGAAAAGGGAAAGGTGATGAGTAACTCCGCCGGAATCTTTGAAGCACAGCCAACTTACGCCTTCGATGTAATTGCGGACGTCGACTTTTTCATTTTGCGAATGAGCACCATCATCTCCCGCGCCGACTGGCAACAAGCAAACGTTCTTGCCGGTGACCTCTTGGAAGGTGAGCGTTACTGGAATGGAACCGCCCTCGCAGGTCATATCAGGGTCAACCTTGTAGACATGCTTAGTGGCCCTTTGAGCAGCAATGTAATGCGGGTGATTCGGGTCCTCAGCCCATGGTTTGCCGCCATGCGCCATGAGGACTCGCATCTTGTTCGGCGATCCACGTTCAGCATATTTAGCCTTGACGTAGTCACAGACCTGCTTCTCAATCTTGTCTGGCGTTTGATTCTTGACAATTCTCAATGAGAATTTGCCAATGACCTTGCGCGGGATGACCGTTTTCTGGCCGGGCTCGTAGAAACCACCTTCGATGCCGTGCAGTGACAGAGCTGGATACCGCCAACGGTGCATCAACAACTGTGTCTTGTCTTCCTTGTGTCGTAGCAGTGGAGCACCGATGCTGTCACGATACTCGTTGACGTCGAACGCAATGTTCTCGTAGACCTCATTCTCGTTTGGACGCAATGGAGCGACATCATCGTAAATGCCATCGACCAAAATGCGACCGTCTTTATCGACCAAAGTGTTCATCAAATAGATCAAATCGGACATTGCTTCGTGTCTGCCAGGGAGGAATGAAACTAATCAGATTGAGGCTCTCAAACAGAAAGTTCACAAAGAGTCACTTACACAGTTCCGCCAAAGACACCACTGTGCAAATCCTTGTCGGCGCACTGAACTTCCACGAAGAAATAGCAAACGCCACGCAGGCCATAGGTGATGCAAGGCTTGTCTGTGCCCAGCCAGTAGTTGTCCGAAATGCAGACATAGTCGATGTCGTGCAAGAAGTTCTCTTTGCGAGCCCACAACAGCTCTTCGAGACCTTCACTGCCGCTCTCTTCCATGCCCTCGAAGCAGAACTTGATGTTGACAGGAATGTCAATGCCAAGCGCCTGGAATCCTTCAATGGCATGAATCCAACAGATGACCGGTCCCTTATCATCAGATGATCCCCGGCCATATAATTTGCCGTTCTTCTCCGTCAGCACGAACGGCTCGGTGTCCCAGCCGTCCTCCTTGAGCGCGGGTTGTACATCCAAATGGCCGTAAACCAGAACGGTCTTCTTAGCGGGATCCTGAATTGCGTTGAAAACAAAAGAAAACAGCATCGTAAATCAGTCGGGGAGTGTCGATTGCCTGTGACAGAGCCATTGATGTTATCTCATACGGTCGGACGTACGAGAAATTCATAATTTCTCTGTTGTTTGTCGACGATAACCGGGGGCATTGTTGCTAGCCTAGCCGGTGAATCATCACCGTAAACGGCTGCTGAGTTACGATAAAGGCATTTCGCCTTTTGCTTTGTATCGAATGAGTGTTGACGATGCAAAAAGCAAACAAAGCAATTTCGATAATTTGCAAGCAATCGAAAAATGAAGCAAATAAACAGAGTGCCATTCATTTGGCTACGCCACAGAGTCGCTGCAATAATTCATCATCAATAAGGCGTTGAGCATTGCTGTTTTGGCGAAAATGCGGGCTGACTTATCCGTCACTTGCGCATCGAACAATGGACCAAATTGAAGATGTTCAACAATCAAGTTGACGTTGATTGAACGCGATTAATCATTTGATTCGAAGCACCGATCGTAATATTTGGCAGGAAAATTATTCAATTCCGGTGTACTTACGTTTCCCAAAATGCCCAACAGGACCGGCGGCAAGGGCAGTTGACGACCATCGTGAAGGGTTTGGGTTCCAATGTTGGCTAGCTCAACGGTTGCGCCAAGGGCCCGCAAGCGATCGGCCGTCCAATTGGTCATCACTGTGATATCCTCGCGGTGCTCTGGCCATGCTGACACTGATTTGATAGCGACCGCTTCTCGTAGAGCATCAATGTAACGTTTCTTGTTCGCATCAACGTGCCTATAATGATAATGCGTATGTTGCTTGTCAAGTGGCAATTGTGCTCATCACTCGACAATCCGGTCCGACCGAAGAGATATATTCGGCATACCGTTAATCGGTTAATGATTTTCTAATCTAATCGAATGAAGTTCAAGCGTTTCGAATGCGATTTGTGGGAGGAATCCCAATGTTTATGAATTTGCGTGTGTACGTGCTGACTGTGTCGCATCTCCATTATTCTTATCTTTCGAGCGGATTTCATCTTCAAAGGTTGTTTGCATTTGAATTCAATGTTAAAAATAGCTCATTCATGTGATGGAAACACCGTAGTTCACGCACGAAAAACAAGAATGACAAAAACCAACAACAAGTCACTTGACCGATCGCAGACATTGACGATGGATTCCATTTCATACTCACTCGAACAATTGCTTCAACGCGTCCGGCAATGGCAATGTATCATTTGACATCTTTTGGTATTTACTTTGTTTCACCGAACAACAATACGAAACGAACGCAACAAGAAAAATAAAAAACAAACGGAACGAACGAAAATTCGAATGCGAAATGAGTGTGACACTGCCACGACGACTTAACAATCGGTACTGAATGTGCTGTCGACTCGGTCGTTTAAATAATCACAAATGGATTGATTCGATGATTCGAGCGAGTGCACAAATTGTTTGTGGTTAGCGCTCTCTCAGTCGTTGACTTTTCTTCTTTTCGCAAATCATTGAATCGTCATTTGTCCCGTAAACATCAACTCAGTTCAATGCATTTTGTCGAGCTTTTGACGTTCGCTACCTTTTCGGATGAGATTGAGAAAGTCGAATAGGCTTTCGGAAAGGCCGTTTAACAATCGATTCAAAACGAAAATGCGACCGTTTAAATTCCTCACTTCGAATTTTGCGTTTTGACAACTATTCCAAAGGTCAAATCAATTCAAAACTGCTCTTTGCCCCTCGATTTTGCTCTTCAAAATAGTTGGACAATGCTTATGGGCCTAGTCGCTGTCAGACAATCTCACATTGTTTTCAACGTTGATAAGACTGTGGTGATTTGTCTTATCGACGACTTTTATGTAAATCGAAGCTCTTCCAATAAAATGAATCTGCGTAGAAATTCAGACAATTCGCTTATCGAAAATAGTACGGAGTGCGGTTGACGATATGATTCGCAACGTGGTCGATGTGTGGAACTACGACTGTTCGCCTGCACGGAAACCGCAGTACAATTGCAGTTCGTTGAATGCATTACTGCATTTCGGTTGCATTCCGGACGATGATAAGCGGTGTAGGCATGGGTTTCCGCTCGTATCTGAAAACAGACACTGGGGTTACGTGTCACGTGACCGCATTCAGTCAATAAAACACAAGGAATTTTCTATTAAATATCTTACGTTTCATTTATTTCATTTGAAGCTTACGAAATAATTCAAGTTGATGCAAGCAAATGGAAGGCGATTTGGACGAGCCACCAGTTTGATAATCGATGTCTTGCCCAATCGAGTAGCTGGAATTGGGTGTAGGGACGCAATACATGGAAGATTCTTTCGGGGAATACATTCAGAATCAGTCTAAAGGGCTGCGGCACGGGAAGAGGAATGGGTAGAAGGAGTCTGTGATGCTGTTGTTGGGATCCCATTCGGTCACATGACTGATTCTCAGTGGGATTTCGAAATTAGAATATTATTGGCGAGCAACCACCAGAAAAATATTGACTTTCAAGGAGTCTTCCAACGAATCATTGACATATTCGAGCAAAGCCTATTTGGCAGTTTTTCATCAAAATAGTAGAGAATATCTGTATTTACAAAGATATTTCATCGTGGCTTCTGCTCCCTTTACTCTCAATCATTGTTGCGAGACCGTGCATATGATTAGGCCTGAAGCGACCGGTGAACTTTCGATCGCATTGCATTCCAGTGGCCTGCACAATTCATACTTAAAAAATTTCCTAAAGCAATACATTTTGGATTTAAGATGCTATTTAAATAATAATTTATTAAATTTATGTCTTTTGCCTCGGTATGTTTAACCAGAAAGAAAAAAAAATACTTGAGAAAATTCACGTTATCTATTTGGTTAATCGGCTTCCCCTTTGAATTGTCATTCTGTTTTTCATTCAGTATGATTTTCTTAAAAAAAAAACTAAAATTGTTGAAAATGAATTCGCTTAAACTTATCAATGAAATACACTAAGCTTAGGCACCTGGCGTACTTTTTAATGAACGTATTTTTTTTTTATCGATTTTTCTTTTTCTTTTTCTGTCTTTTTGTATAAATTTTTTGGAAATAAACTAACAAAAATATAAATAGAAAAAAAAATTGTTTTGATTTTTTTCTTGTAAATTTTCACTAACACAATGAAGGAATTACGGAGAAGAAAGAAACTTATGAAAAAATCCAATTTGTAAACGTTGAATTTTGGTTATTTCATGCTTGACACAATCATGCAATATAGATTTGTTTCTCATTTTTCCGTTTTGAATTTTGAATGATTTGCAGAAATCGCTTTTGAAATGAATTTGAAATGGCTTTTTTTGCGCTGCAAATTCACTTATCAGCATAATGCAGCAAACAATCGAATCCATTTCATTCAAGCAACACACAACATTGCCCCCCTCCCCCTCTTCCGCTCACAAATCAATCACTGAGATCCAGCATTGAATTTTGTTTTTCATTAAAAATAGGAAACAAGAAATATTTTCATACAAAAATTGAAAAGGACTTAATTTCCAGCCACGACAACCTCGTCGCTGACTGTGTACAGAGCGATAATTTCCTCGATGGCACCTTTTGAACCGAAGATCAAGGCAAACAGGCCGCAAACGGTGACGATAAGATTCTTGAGCACGACCCAGTTGCATGGACCGAAACCATCATCCCAATAAGTGACCGTCTCGATGGCAACCTGCAAGAAGATTCTGTTGTGGAGTGCTGCGATGGTGGATCGTGCAATTTAAACTTACCGGAATAAGCAAGCCAAGGATGGAAAAGCAGAAAGCACCAATTAAACCAATAAATGGCGAGATGGTGGGCACTGCAACCGCCAGTAATACGGCAGCGGTAACCATGACAGTTCTAATCAAAAAGGAAATTGATGGTTATTGTCGAATCCACAACGAAGGGCGGACTCCTCGAGACTCACCTCATGACATAGTTCACGAGCATTGGTCGCTTGACGAAGTTGTCCTTGATGGAATCCCATCCGATTTCCAAGCAAACGAAGAATTGTAGACCAAATGTGCAGTAGACGGCCAAAGCGATGAAGATTTTCACGAGTTGCGCTGGACTGAAATTTAAATTCAAGGAAATGCGTGAAAGACCTCTTGAAAAATTGTCGTAAAATCCTCGACTTACATTTCTTCGGTGGGTAGATTCAATGTAATACTGCCAGCAGTTGCATCACCGTAACGCAAATAACCGAAGAATCCAAGCAAGATGTAGACTAATGTAACTCCGGACATGCCTTTGTTGAGAACACCGCAGATGCCAACGAAATTTTGTGGAGTTTTCATTTGATTTTCCAGCGGCATCACCACACCAATGGCCTCCATGGCAAATATTGTGATGGCGAAGAATCCAGGCATAGCCCACAGCGAGCCGACCATTGGTCGTTCAGAGACTGGTGGAAGTCCGTTGACCAAATAGTAGAAGGTGATGCCCAAACCGATGCCCATGAAGCCGTTTGCAATCATCGAAACTGGTGCCAGGTATTTAAGATTGGGAACCCACGACAACAAGATCAATGGTACCAGCAACAGGGCGATGACTAACCGCAGGCTGACGTCGTAGCCCAAATAGTGGTCGGCGATTTGTTTGAAATTCGTGCCAATGATGACGGTGTACACCGAACAGGTGCCGAAGTAGGTCCAGAACAGGCATTGCAAGATCAAAACTTTGGAAAATTTGGCAAAACCACGTCCCCATTTCGGTCCGTGAGCGAACGCCGTTTCTGCTACCTCAGCGAAATTCATGGCTGTCCGTCTTGTTCGCTTGTACAATGTGTGAGCGCATTTAACCTGAAAGTGAGAAAAATTTTGTTGTCATAAAAGAATTCACTGTTTTGGCGGCCGGTGCTGGGGACGAAAGCGTGCCGATACTCACAAGGACATAACTGCAGTGTGTACATAGAAATGCTGTGAAAATTGTTGCGAAAATACCTAAGACTAAGCCAGAGAATTTAAATGCAATTGGCATTGCCAGAATGCCAGTGCCGAGGGAGGCTTTCAGCAAATGGGTGAGGGTTTCGCCATCGCTGTTGTAAAGAAAGGAAACAGTTTGTTGAAGGTTTTCAACGGAAAATTCAGCAAAACGGCTGCTTTGTGCCGATACTCACGTGGTGGGATGTTCATTTTTCCGTTCCAAGAACGGATTGAATTCCGTTACACCATTTTCCGGATCTTTCTTAGCTGGCTGGATTTTATATCTGTGAAAAGATCAAACAACAACACTTGATTAATCCCTAGCACTCGCTTCACTTTCCACGGCAAAAACTCAACAAAAACGGAAAACACAATAACGAAAACCCATCGCTCGATTGCATCACCTCATTTCCAGTGCGTCTGACATGATGATGCCCAAGTTACTGTCTCCTCAATCGATCTTCTTCGTTTCACAATCCAACATCAACTGACCATCGATCAAACTGCACATCGCAATTGCACCGAAGAAATTCTTGCATTTTTCCATGGCGCATCGCAACAATTTCACGTGTATTTGCTGAGCACCGCTCAATTTTGAGGTTGTTGCATCAGACGCATGCCATTGAATTGTTAGTTTTTCGCATCGAGCCAATGGGCCATCGCAATGTACATGCGCATGCAGAATGCATTGAAATTCGAAGACTCATCGTTGTGATTCCAAACGAAAAGCGAAATAATGCAAGAAACCGAATTTATTTCGTCGAAAATGCACTATCGCGGTGGGCACGCTCGAAAAGTAATACAGTCCGAGTAATTGCGCGGCAACCGACGGTTTCAATTCGAAACGGCTAATTTGCTAGGGGAACGCTTTACGATCGATCCAATTTCGGTGAATTACGGAAATTCGATTACTTACGATTTCGTGCAAGTCATTTTGTGCAGAGTCATTTTGGGGCGAGTCGCTCGATGATTCAGGAATAGCCCCGTAAAGTGATGCGATTAAAATGTGATTAATGACACAATGGCACCGGTGACAGTCGGTGTCAAAAACCCTGCGGTTCAGTTGAAAAGCAGACCGCGAGGAGAGTTTCATCCTCGACCGAAGTAAAATGGCGGGAAAATAATTCAAATTCTTCAAATTAGCCCAATCAAGGTTTGACAAAAGACCAACGATATCAAAGTAACGGCATCGGCCGGTGTAGCAACGTCCGGAGGGGAAATGTCATTGTTTTCACAAGACTTTAACTGAATACACTCAGCCATTCGATCGATCAATACAATTGTTTAAATATTTGACATTCAAACAGTTGTCATCTCGAACGCCAAACTGTGGCCGCAGCATTAGATCGGTGTTGTTGTTGTTTGGGATGCGTTTGTTGTTTTCCTTCATGAACTAATTTAACATCGGTCACAGACGTCATTTCAGCCACGAACACACACACACAAACACACTATCTCCAACACTCTCGATTGCCATTGTTTTCTTTTTTGTGCAAACATAATCGCAAAGAAGACGCGCTCTTTTCTCGCCCGCAACGAAAACATCACGCAGTGACACACATTCGACAACGGGTTGATGACACAATTACTTGGATCTCAGTGGGTTATTGCGTTTTCTCGATTTCGAATCAATTGCCTCATTCGATCATTCCGCACGAAATACTCACTTTGAAACGCCGTTAGTTCCATCAATCGGCAGAAACGTCTCCAATTCCTGGGCAGGCGGTCCGTCCATAGTGTTCTGAGGGGACAAAAGGCGAATTAGTAATTTCTCAGAATCAAACGAACCGGCAATTTGTTAACACAAACCTTGACCATGTTTCACTCAGCGAATGGCTTTCGTGGTGCTTTCCGTGACCAAATCTGCAAATAATGAAATCAAAAAATTAATAAAATGAGATTTGAATGGATGAGATAATGATTCAAATTGCTGCGAATTGCAAAGGTTGCCATCGGACGATGACGCGTCGACAAGAGACATTAACCGAGCTCATATCCCAAATTGGAAGTTCAATTAGAGTGGCATTATGAAGCCACTTGATGAATTGGTATGAATTAACGCTGAGATTAAACGACAATGGCTTCGATGAGCGTCGAATGATGAGGGTACTGAATTGCCGGCAACCACAACAAACCGACTGCAAACCCATTGATGCCTCCGATTGTATCAATTTCAATTGATGCTTGAAATGTCTTCGGGCCCGACGGCTGATGAATCTGAATATGATTCAAACCGAATGCATGCCTCTGTACAATCAATTTGTTAATCACCAACCGGGCCAATGTAATTGGTGTGCGTCGCGCGAGTCCAAAAATAAAATCTAACAGAACGATGAAATGAAAATAGTCAACAGACAGTTCAACTAGCCAGCGATGCGACGATGATTTATATCTTGCGTGGTTGATTGCATTGCGATTCGGTCTTCGAATATCATCGATGGGTGATATCGCGCACGTCATTCACCATCGGCGGCTACATATTGCGCCCGTTCAGGTCACAGACCTTTTAAATGTTCTCAACAAGTCCCAGTTGATTTGTCTCGATTCGTAATTACGGCTAATTTAATGCAATCGGAACTTCATTTCTGAATTATTCGTCGCAAAAGCGCCCCGTAATTTGGTTGACGGAATGTCTGATTTTGGGCGCGAATTCGAGCAGAACGAGGTTGCCGAATAGACTTTGAACAACTCTTGCCGATCCTCGTCTGATGGACTCAATGGAAAATCAACATTAATCGGAGTTGATTATTCAGACCGAATTATGCGAGTTATTACAAGAAATGATCGGTTCGAACTGGGACCGAATGTGGCTCCAACCGGCCTATCGATCAAATTCCAATTGTTCATTTATTCCATTATGACATCGGCTGGGAGACGTTAGCGGCGTCAAAGTAAAATTTTAACAACAATTAACTACAAATTAACGATTAGCATTCATTTTCGAGCGGTTTCTAATGAATTTCAAAAAGTCTCAAGGAATTCATATGGAATTGACATATTACACGTTGCATATTCATGGGCAGCCCATTTCGAATCGCAAACGATCGAACAAATTCCAATTGTTTTATTTGAAAAGACATAAATTGCTCATTTCGAATGCATATTCAACGAGAATAGTTTTCGTAAATGAATTTCGTATTGAATGGCCTTTGCTATTGGCCAGTCAACGGTGCCACACGTCACAAAAACTCACATGAGCTGAGTTTAAGATCGATGCAGCTTTGAGTGCTCAGCACTTTGTCCCCTCCCGCCGAATGACCCAATGCACCAATTCGTACCTGCCATTTGTCACTGTCAACAGATTTATTTTTACTCATTTGATTTGTTGTCAATAAACATGGCGTTGACTGTCTTTGATATTATTTTCGCCAAATATATGATCGCTCGAGAGGTGGACAACAGTACGCAAACAAAACAACACATGTTGAGTGTGTGCGCCAACATTTCCGCGAGACGAAATCAACATTTTCCGAATGTGACAGCATACACACACACACACACACACACCCACCGGTGCACAAAATTAGCTTGTGCGTTGTGTAAACCATGTTTCATTACAATAATAACAATCGCCCGGATCGAAAGGGGATTCGGGGAAGGCCGGACGAGAAACACATAAACAAAATTGATAAACATATTCTGGCATTGAGGTAATCGATATGCAAATAGAAAACGTCCAACGGATTCTGTGTTTATCAATCGATTGTGTTTGCGTTATCGGTTAGTTGGCCTTTAGAAGACCAACGCGATTGCAACTGAACGTGAAAAATTGCTCCAGTGGCTGACATCACATGACGGGCTAGCAAAAGTCGACAGCATTTCTTGAATGGAAATCAACAGAATCGAAGTCCACCAACTGCGTATTTGACGAGCGTAGCCAGTGGCGTCATCGTCAAAAAGATTCTCAATGGCGCGATCCGTCTGATTAACGCTACCGGGTAAACAATAACGATGATATTCAGCGATACGTTGCAGCGTCTCTTAATCTGTCTGAATATTTTTGAACGCAAATTGAAAAAAAAAAATAATTAAAATAGAAATCTTTGCGAATCCACAAAATGCGATGACAAATGCGACAATTTCGCTTCTCGTCACAAGCCCAACAATGTCGACTCGCTCGCATGTGACTTATCGTTATCGACTGACCCCACGTACGAGCTTTAATTTGAAACGTTTCGAATTTGCCGTTTGCCAAAAATAA
>JANSTV010012896.1:0-16482 GCA_027564135.1 Lestremia cinerea
TCATCGTCATCGTCATCGTCATCGTCATCGTCATCGTCATCGTCATCGTCATCGTCATCGTCATCGTCATCGTCATGGCCGACAACTTCTTCTTTCTCTCTTCACTTATTTCCATCGTTTCATCAAATAGCTGCTATTTTTGATTTATGATGTGCATTTGAATTTTGCGATTTGGGAAAATGTGCAATTGCAAAGTTGATTCCGTATTTAGTCATCCATCGAACACGCTGAGACGAAAACACAGAATTCGGTAAATTAGCGATTAAGTCCGGTGCTAAGAAAAAGACAATTTCAATATTCAATGCAATGTTGTTGATGTTTCTCGTCGTTTTTCGCCAAGAAGTTATCACCATTCGAACAAGCATCTCTCAAACGGTATGCAAGAGACCGATGGACCGACCGTGTCACAACCAAACGAATCAAGGAATATGAGGGGGACTTGTGCATGTCGGAAGCCTCGCTGCGAATGCAAAATCGTATTTGCCAGTGCGTCATGGCTACCGTCACCGGTGGATATAGAGAGCCATTAGACATGTCACATAAACCCTTATCAGCTCAGCAGATCCATGACATAGTCACATATTTCATCAACATAATATGAATATTTTCCGTTTGCGTTGCGGTAATCAATAGGAGGAATTTTGCCTCGTGAATTCGCGCCGGTAGATCAGGGCCGGAGCTGTCAAACAGCCCAACGGGCAGGACAGAGAAATAGTGAACTAGCACTGGAACTGAAAGTAGTGCTTATTCAAATTCGGACAACACAATGCAACACAAAAAACACCGCAGGAAAGCCACTATGAGCTTGTGTGTTTTCGATTGTTTGCTTGCATAATTAATAGCACGTATAATCTACCTTCTAATTAAAAGGCCTAATGCCCCCACTCAAAAAAATTCGGTGCACAAAAGTTTTGAGTGCCAAAAAGTATCGCCTCCCAAACCACCCCAAATGCTATCCAAACGCGGGACATCGTCACCAATTTGGATGTATCCAAACTCGGGACACTTATCATCCAAACGCAGGTCAGGTACCATCCAAAGTTGGATGCATCCAAACTCGGGACACCTACTATCCAAACGTGGGACAAGTGCCATCCAAACGCGGGACATCGTCACCACTTGGATGCATCCAAACCCGGGACACCACCATCCAAACTCGGTACAGTGCCCCCAAGTTGGATGCATCCAAACCCGAGACACTACCATCCAAACTCGGGACAGTGTCCCCAAGTTGGACGCATCCAATCCCGGGACACCACCATCCAAACTCGGGACAGTGTCCCCAAGTTGGACGCATCCAATCCCGGGACACCACCATCCAAACTCGGGACATCGTCGCCAATTTGAATGCATCCAAATTCGGGACACCTATCATCCAAACGCGGGACAAGTGCCATCCAAAAGAGGGACATCGTTCCCAATTTATTGACAGGGTCCATGCACTTGACAAAGTCCCCTTGTGGCCGCGTAGCGGCCACGCAACGGAGTGTAAGCGTAGGCAAGCGAACGCAGGCGCTAGTTAGCATTAACGGACAGTTCCAAAAGAGACTCTTGTCTGAAAGGAATTTATGTATCAACAAAAGAAAAATGTGAAATCTAATTTTTAAACAAAAAAAAAACAATGGAAATAAATATAAATGATGCAAAAAAAAAAAATGACAAAGTCCCCTGTTCGTTCTTTTCCGAGCAAGATTCAATAGAATAGGCCATCTAAGAAGAACAACTTTTGATCTGATCTGAGGGGGAGGGAGGGGGCGAACGCAGGCGCTAGTTAGCATTAACGGATCGAGTAAAAGATGATGCCCATAATCGAGCATGAAATAGCGGCCAACAACAACACAACAACAGCAACGGACAAGACAGACCGGCTGTGCGCATTTTGTCAACAGCACCGGCGATTTAGTATCATTCGATGGTAGGCCGTTCCCATTGGATTAGCCCAAGAAAACAGCCGAGTCGAACGATAGACACACCGGTGAGGCTTGAATAAATACATAAAAACGCAACGAACCAAATCCACTGCACAATATTTTATAAATTACACTTAATAGCAATATCGGAGTCAATTATTTGTTGAAAATAATTCATTTCCTCTCTCTTTCTGGCCCTCTTTATCCTTCTCCCATCACCCATTCGCTCTCCTTCTGCTCATATTCACGTCCATTCTCTCGTAATGTTATCGTTCTATTCTGACTGTTGCTTGCCGCATCATTCATTTGTGTTGATTCCGTTTGGCCGTTTATGTTGTTGGTTGTTATTCTTCGTTCATTTGCGCGTTTACATCAAATTACCACATATGCAGCCGTGTTCCAGAGAGAAGAAGAGAACAAATGTTCCGTAGTTTCGATTGTCTTTTGGCCCTGCTCAACCGAACGAAGTTGCTAGCTACGATGGCAGCGACGGTTCTTATCTAAGAAACGTTTTCATCTAAAAACGCTATCGAATGAATGAACCATCATCGTTCACCACGTTTTCCACTTCGAATTATGATGAATGCAATTTTGCGGTCTTCATCAGTCCATTGACTTCGACCTCCCGCCGGTCGAAGCCGCAACGGGTAAATTGTATGCTAAATTCATCATAATTAAACATTATTGGCAATAATTATCTTGAATTTGTTGATGTTTATGCAGATTCGATTATTCAGTTCGTCGTATATGGTCTTAGCGGATGGAGGTTGAATGGCAGCTCAAGGAGTTGAATGTTCGCAATGATTCGCAACGATTGCGTTCTCGTAACATATTTTGAATCGAACCGAATGAACTGGATTGAGTTAGTTAGTTATTCGGATGACGAGCGGTTCCAAGGATACTTGACTGACCAGCAAGCACTAGCGACAAGACTAAACCGAACCGAAAAAAGGAACATAATTTACAGTAAATTTAAATGTAATTATCAAATTTACGAATTTGGAAAGTGCGTGCGGTGAACAGAATGGCCGGGCTGATAATCCGGTTTGATCAAAATCGGACTTATCGTGAAAAAGAATGCCGGAATGGAACCGTTTTGGGCAGATTTCGTTTTCGTGGATGGTCATGAGCGATTATGGAATTAGTATAGACAAATTTTCGGTGTGGGGGAACGGTACAAACGAAACATGTTCGGGAAACAACGGGTCAATCGTTCGAAAATAGAACGCTGTGGATACGAAACTGCCTCGGTTTGTGAGTGCCCGTAGAAACACACGAAGACTTTCGATCCATCCGTGGCAGGTAGTTTTCTGAACTCGCTTCTGTCATGAACATGGGCCGTTGTGTATTTTAATTATCATTTCGTGATGGTATTTTTATTATCATTATGATTATCATGATTCGTGTGGTCACATTGCACCGAGTTGAGTGCAAAAAAGCAAAGTAGAAAAAAAAACGAAAGAAAGGAGACGCGAAAATGTTGTGTGAACAACCTAATTCTCGTAGAATCGTTAACTCTGGCCTCAACGAAATAATTGCAATTGCATTGACAGCTGGCAGTGGCGTACATAATGAACAACAAGAGGAACAGAATCTCATGACACGTTGAGTGTGACAGAGACATCGATTGTCACCAATCACGTTGTTATCCTGCGCTTCTCTGTCGATGTTCGAAGCTCGATGTTGATCATAGCTCATAATTTGTGTGTAATATTTTGTATTTTTAGGCTGTGACATTATATGAAATCATAATCTCTATCGTATCGCGCCTGAATGTCTTCAACCAGTCACCAGAGGCCATCAGTCGCCCGTCTGCCATTGGCCACAGCCATTTAGAAGAGTTTCGTATTTACGTCTCTGTTTTTTTTTCTTTATTAATTTTGTGATAACAACGACATTGAAATCAACAAAACGTTTACCGCTTCCAAAATAATGAATTAAATGAGAAGAACAAGAGACAGTGAAGCGAAGTAATATGTCTGGGAGATTTTCGTTGGGGAGACTATTTTTTCGATGTTTGGCTGTTTATTGGTCTTTCTCTCATTTCGTTTGCGCGCTGATTTCGCCTGTTGGCTGCTCGACATCGCTAACGCTCATCCAAATGGTTAGCCATTTTGTTGTTGTTGCCCGTCGCATTGCTTTTCATTTCCTTGTTATTTTTCGTTTCCTTCCCTTTGTGTCTTTGTTTGTGGCAATGGTCGACGGTTGGATGTTCCTCAATGTACGAGGGTGCTGGAGAAGGGGAGAAGGAAGGATGAAAGGGGGGAGGGGGGAATTGCAACAATTTAAATACGTTTAATTGCCCATTGTTTTAAATTCGTGACGGTAATGCGTTCAAGCATCATTTACTTTCGGCGGTATCTTCCATCCCATTGCGGTATTCACTTGATGAGAAATTAGCAGATTGGGATTTGATTGTGATGAAGCGAAAGCTTATGAAATTGCTGGGAGATTTTTCTCCCAGTCTATGGGTTAATGACCGGACTGGACGATTAGATCAACAAGTGGTGGGTGTGATTCGATAGCGGCTAGACCAGAGCCAGTTTCTGCTCGACTTCGGTTCGGTCGCCCAATCCGTTCGGGTGTCATTAGGTGATCTGTGAGCATGATGGAATGCCGGACATTCATATCAACACAACGATATTGAGCCATCCGCTGAAATGCGCATACCAAACACTTTAGATCAGTCTTGTGAGCATTATTTCATAAATTTCATAAAAGTAATTAACATGATGACAATGTCATTCCAGTTGACTCGATTCTCATGATCCGAACGCAATGACAAGTGAAAAAAAACGACAGACAAAGAATGACTCGCGTAAAGTGATGCATTTCAAAAAGTGCACAACGGATGAATTCGATTCGATGACGAGAGCTACAACCACTAGGAGAACGATCAACATGTAACAAAGAACATTTTCCAAATTCTAAACAAAACTCTGAGACGGAGAACGTGCAGCGAGCAAAAAACCAAACAATCAATAAAAATGAACAAAAAAAAAAACAAAGCGAAAACGACAAGCGCACCGAATGAAGGACTATTTGAGCAATTATTTGAAGTAGTTTATTAAAATAACCATGCATGGTTTGTTATTGAGGTGAATGCCTAGGGATGAAATGTGACACACAACGACAGCGTCAACATCACCATGCGGAATTAACAGAATTTATTCGTTTCCACAGTGTGATAGCGACATTGAACGCGAGGGGGAGAGAAAGAGAGGAACCGAACAATGAGTGCAGTATTTATTTAATTGCCAAAAGAATATTTCATGTCTGTTTGTGATGTCCGCGTCTTTGTCAAGAACAGCATGGTGGCGGCTTCTGCGAAACAATGTGGCCTGAAATTGTCATTCCACGTGGATGATATTCTCATTTTTATGCGATTCGAAATTTAATTGAAGTCCATTAGGAGACCGAATTCAAGAAGACAATGAAAATTAAATTTAAGAATCATAGTAAATGCGTTGCGTTACTGTCATTTCGTGATGAAAATATTCAAGAAAAAAATTAATCAGGCGCGAGGTACACCTCTGCCCATGGCTACTAGTTCAACGCAATGATGGTCGTAATACAAGTATTCCTGTCACGATAAAAACTTCAATCGGACCCATAACCTCCCCTTAAGTTGCAAATGCACTCTAGTCGAAGGAAATCGATTCCGCTCAAGAAAAATTGTTGGTCGCTGAAATCGAACCCATACGTTTAGCTGAGCGATGAAACCCAAGCTCATCAGTGTACAAACGTATACTTTAACCACTCGGCCGTTGAGGCACTGTGAAATTTTTCTTGAGCGAAATCGGTTTCCTTCGACTAGACATCGACAAAGAGATGACAGGCACAAAATCGAGAGCAAACTCAACCGAATGAAACCCACAAGAAAAAGAACAAACCGAACAAGAATGAAAAACCAAAAATCGAAAAGAAAACCAATTTTGTTGGATTTTCCTTTTGAAAAATAAAATTAATCTAAACAACAACAAAACTCGTGACCGAGAGAAACAAATGGAGAAAAATCGTTCGTAAACAATGTAGAAGTGGAAGAGAAATCTCTTGAAGATAACATCAACGACGGCGACGACAAGCAGTTGATAAGCGATGACAATGATCATGATAATGTTGAACGAAGACAACAATGACAATCTTGACGAAAAGAACAACGGAAAAATGAACATCAGGTTTCAAGTTTTTCACTTTTTCTTTATTTTTGGTATTTTCTAGCACGAAGCTACTTAAAGGTAGGGATTGGTGAAATCCGCAATTCCATGACCCAGACGGCGAACAATAATTCCGGGCTAATACTGAACGGATTTCGGTGATTTTTGGGTCTGGAGGGAGCTGATGAATTGGTCTGGAACTGAATGCTTCGAAATTTTTAAATTGAAGCACGATGCGCGCAACATATCGAACTCGCCGGAATGTTGGGTGCATCGTGCTTCGATTTCAAAATTTTGGAGCATTCAGTTCCAGACAAATTCATCAGCTCCGTCCAGACCCAAAAATCAACGAAATCCGTTCAGTATTAGCCCAGAATTATTGCTTGCCGTGGGGGCATGGAAATGCAGTATTCACCAATCCCTACCCTTAAGCAAATCCGATTTTTCATTTACAATAGCCCATACACGATTGCACTGCATTTAATGGCTTCAATAAGGAAAAATGAACAAAGTTCGAACTGTTTTTTGTCTCGTTCCAGCAAGATGTAGAGGAATCACAAATTTTCTTGATACGAACGCACGAAAAGAATAAATATGGAAACCATCAAAGGATTGAGAGATTTCGATCAAACAAGTACGCACACCCACCTCCCGAAAGCGGACTTCATAAAGTTGCTTGAACTATGCCTGATCGGGAGCGGCTATTTTTGTTACGGAGGCAATTTGAAATTATAAAAATTGGGACTAGGATCATTGTTAAGCTCCAGTTTGGTTGAGAGAGTTATCGAAGAAATAGTTCAAAACACATACTCGATTCTGTTTCACTCTTCTGGTTGATATATGTCGATGACCACCTGACTCTCAGCCCAATTCAAAAAAAAAAAACCATGTAGAGGAAATATTGAACCAATACTGAACCCCGCCGTTGAGATTGAGGAAGAAGTGGAGATCAACGGGAAAATCAATTTCCTCGGTGCAACAGTCGTCGTCGATGAAGACCGAGGTATCATCACAAATCGGTACACCAAGCCGATTACATCAAGCCACCTGATCACAACAACAAGGATTCTCAACGTTGAAAAATCCTTCATCCGTCAACATCAGCCATTACAGGTTTTTCAGAAAAAACCGGGACGAATCAACAAAATTCTGCGAATGAATGATTTCCTAAAACAAACTATCGACAAACTGTTTCATGCTACCACGAGATAATCGCACAATGCGACCGGAAAAGTGGTACCCGTTCCACCCCGAACGTAGCAGAGCCGACAAAATGGGTGCCCAAGATGTTCACCACGCAGCCCTTGCCTTGTTCCGGAACTGACCGAGAAGATGACTGCAAAACTCAAATATTTTGCTACAGAAATTCGGCCTGCACCGAGACCGCTGAACAAAGTGGAAAACATGTTCTCGAAGCTGAAACATCCTGTCCCAAAGCTGCAAAAAACGAAGTCGTCTATTGGTGAGACGAAACAACGGCTAGCCCCACGCTTCGGCCAGCACAAGAATCATTGCAAGAAAATACAAATGAGCAATCCGACAGCGCTGGTGGTGCACACAAAAGTAAAGCAGCATTCGTTCTGATTCGACAACGTGAAGATTCTTGATCGCGATCGCACAAAAGCGAAACTCCAATCAAAAGAAGTCAGCCTCATCATCATCAGCAAGGAAGTGGCTTGCAATTTCAAACCAGATTCCCAAGCGGTTCACGCATCATATTGCAATTTACTTCGAACAGCGGCCAGCACAAGCTACGGAACAAGATGGTCGCCCTCAAAGACAAACGAGACGAACAACAAAAATCCGGCATCTATCGTATCCAGTGCGAGGACATTTGCAATGCCAGCTACATTGGGCAGACGCGCCTTACAATTGGAAAACGGTTCGACGAGCACATTGGACATTGGCGCCGTGGAGAAGGAGGAAAGACGGCTCTAGCAGACCATTTCATCGAAGAAGGGCATTTGGTGGACAAATCGAAACTGAAATTGATGCGGGAATTGACGAAACAGAAAGAGCTTGACTGCTGGGAGTCCATCATTACAAGAAGACATGTTTATCCCGGCTGGTGGAATGACGAAGCAAGCTGATTTACAAGGAAAGTATACTTTCCCTTAATCGGAATTCAAACTTCAAACGCCCCAACCACAAACGGATTACTTCCCAATTCAACAAAGGTAACGCCAATTTTCTAGAATGTTATCTTTTTACAAAACACAAGCTCTAAAGCATACTATTTCGTAGTCCCGATGATGGTTCCAGCAACCGAAATATCGACAAAACAAAAGCAAGAAAAAACAAAGCAATCACAGTGTTCCGTCCATTTAGCAATACAAGAAAAAAACAACAACGAATATAAATAATTTCGAATCAAATCAGCAAGATGCAATGATGGCTCTCTCGCTCTTCCAAAGACAGTCGCAGTCAACAACCGCCGCATCGGGAGCAATTACGAGCTAAACAATAGCAAACCAGATCCTCACAAAAGGCTCGAGTCTCTCATACAAGCATATCACATATATTTCATCATTTCCATTCTAATTTTGATCATAGAAGGCAGTTTTTAAAACCAAAACGAAGGAGAAGGGAATATTGAAGAGAAAACGATGAAGTAAAGATGATGATGAGAGATGAAATTGGTGAGCCAACGGAATGTTAGGGTCAGGCGAAATATGAAAAGTGAAACGAATACGATGACAAGACCACGATCGGCCGTGAAGGAAGAGAAAAGTCAACCGAAAAATGAATGAGATGAAAAGAAGAAAAATTCAACAATGGAAATATAGTATGCTACTCGGCAAAGTAACCAAACGGACATTTGATGTCTCTGATTTAGTTCAACTCCGTTGAATTTGATTCAAATGCCCATCGCCCCGTCGCCCCACATCTCTAAGTTACCCTCATGCGTCATACCATTCCATGCACCTATATTACAATTATTCTTCCGTATTTCATTTGCTAAACTGAACAATTTCTCAATAGCAAATTTTGTTGCATCCAAGCCCACTTCTTTTGATCATCCCCCCCATAGCTGTTTAACGGCACGCAATACAGGAATAGGGAAACCGTGGAAAGTTGAATGCTGGTCGAGTTGTTTCGAAAAAACATTTCGCCGACATGAACAACAGTCTTCGTGATATCTAAAGGACCAAAACAAATTAAGGAGAAGAACATACAAGAGCAACCGGCGACAACAACAATAACAAGCAAGCAGTACCTCGGAAAGTCGGAGGAACAACGAAAAGAAATTGAAGCAAAGAAAAATTGAGCGGAGAACAGAAAAAAGGAAAACGGCAGAGATGCCACAACGAAAATATAAGATAAATGAAACCACACAATCGTGCGGGAACGAATGGTTGCTGGGGCCTTCTGTGTGTGCCAGTGATTTCCTCCCCTCCCCCGCACCAAAGACCGATCGACACAAAGCCATCCATCAATTTTACATTACATTTTGGCCACCTCGAACGAAATGTTTTCGAATACTTTTGAAAAATAGAAACGCGCGCATCTTGCTACGCTCTTCTGTAGTGCGTTGAGCACGCAAACAAAGCAACGTTATCAGCCGCACTCGTTGCGCTTTGTTGATCAGAGCAGTGCAAAGTGACATGCTGCAACGCGATCGGTTATGCTGTGACACTGCACTTGCAGAGCAAAAACCAACGAGTGCGACTGTGAAAGGACGACGAATATATTTCTATCTTCTATCTGTCTTCTATCTATCTATCTTCTTCTATCGTCTATATAAATAAAAAATGGAACGACACTCGCGTATGAAGCATCATCACTCCTGAACGGCTCGAGAGATCTTGACGATTGACTAAGATATTCAGGTCCCCATACGAAAAATTCCGCGGAAATGGCGGAAAATCGCGAAAAACCCCCAAAAAAGTGGTTTTTCACACTTTTCAGGCGAATTAACAGAATTACACGAGAATGACACGACTCTATTCTATTCTATTTGTGTCGAGCAGAGGAAGAGTCGCGGATCGCGGAAAAGTCGCAAAAAAAACAAGCGGGCGCGTAAAAAAGCCGCGGATCGCGTCTCATAGCTCCGATCTCAAAACTGATGTATGTCCCGCATTGCTTATGAATACCCAGACGTTTGAGAGCCGGTCCTTCCCAAATACATCCACAGAGGCCGTCTCCAGAGCTTCCGGACCAGGAAAATTACCTCATTTATGACAGGAATTTTCATCTTTCTACCATTTTCTTCGATATCCATCGATTTCGACGACCGAAGCCATTAATTGCATCTACATTTCATGTGATTTCCGGCTCATTCGATGAATTTATGCTTAGTTCCGGGAAAACGCCAGAATCGCATCTTCCGTCGAGTGCGTCGGTCATTTTTGTCGTTTTGCTGGATCAACAGCCGTCGACGGAATATCGATTTCCGAAAAAAATCGCACCGATTAGGCTGATATTTTCCTTAATCGATGCGTAGATGACGAATAAAACGAGGCGAGCCCAAGGAAAAACCATAAACAATAAAACCATCTCAATTTTCTTCATTGGTTAGCCCGGAAAATTGTAAACAAACGACTGAGGACACATCGATTTCTCAACTCCGAAAATCTACAAAATTTTGGGAACAACTTCTGCTGACGTCTGATTCAAAAGAACGCACGGGCATTTTGCAACTACGATAAAAAACAATATAGATCTCAATCTGGAAGAAATGAAGAGTGGACATACCCGAGGAAGAGAATCGCTTGGAGACACGATTTCTTGGAGAGAATATTTGAGGTGGAAATTCGTGGGGCAAACAGAAATCAACCGCGTAGAATTTACTTTATTCGAACTATTCAAATGTATTTTAAAGAAAATGAAGAGGGAAAACCAGAATGAAGGCAAAAAATCTATATTTGTTAAGCGCTTTCTTTGCGACCACTTCAAACGATTTTTTTTGCTTAGATTTCGATTTTTCGGCAATAAAACTGCATTAAAACTGTATTAATCGACGGTGCGCAAAGAACACGACATTATTTTAGCAAAAAAAAATACTGGGGAAATCTCTAAGAGCCGAACCGATGGCCACCAAATGCGGAATGGGAAGCCTTCTAATTTTCGAAGTTCTGGCCACGAAACTTGATCCAAAGGCATCGATTCGCCTGTGGCTGATTTCGGAATAAGAACTGGCTTGATGACCAGCTTGAGCTGCGAATCGTCACGAATCGCATTAGTTTTCGTGTTCCTGGCCACGGAACTTGATCCGAAGGCATTGGTTCGCCAGTGGTTGATTTTGGAATAAGAACTGGCCTGATCACCAGCTCGAGCTCCCAATCCCCACGGATCGCATTCATTTTTGTGTTCGTGGTCACGGAACTTGACCACACACAGGTACACACACACAAACACATAAACACACACACACGGAACAGAACCGTGGGCAACACGATGATTTGAAGTGGAGGGCGGACACGAAAACACAAATTAGTAGCGCGACAAAACATGACCGTACTAGCTAGGTGAATATGCGTGTGTTCGGTGGCAGGACAACGTCAGCTAGCTTAAAATAATTCGAAAACAATTCAAAAACAAATCGAAAGTTATTTTTGTCGAAAACGGTGGTTTGAAAATAAATCGAAAACAATTCAAAAATAATTCGAGAAAAATACAAACTGAATTGTTCCCTATTTGTTTTTGAAATATCGAATAAGTCTCGAAGATTGAAGAGCGCGCGCAAATTGTGTCGATGCGAGTTTGGATGAGATGGAACATTTGGCTATTTTTCAAAAGTATTCGAAAACAATTCGTTCGAGGTGGTCGCAATAAAAGCACCTAATAATTATATCATGAAAACACAAAATCGATGACGAGACAATCCGACAGCTAAATGTCAATCTTCAGATGCATACACATTTACATTGGCAATGCGGACGAAGATGATGGCTGTGTGAGTAAAAGATATTTTGAAATAACCAAATAACCATATATATATATAGTAGCTGGAGTAGCTGAATGCAGTCATGTACACACAGCCAAATTGAATAAATTGTCATCATCGCTTGCTTTATCGCTTTGTCGTCCTCCTCAATATTTGACGTTGTTGTTGTTGAATGGCTGTCTGGCTGCTTCGTTTCGAAAATGGTATTCTTTTCAAATTGTTTTTCAAACGTTCATCCGGCTGCGTCGCGACAGGCCAAATTGTGTGAGTGTGTAGGTTTATGCCATTTGGCATGCTTCGAACGTCGAAATTCGTATGCCATGCCAGTTCAAACGCAGTCACTCATATTCCTGCCAATAAATACTAGAAGTATTCATTTTGATCATTTGTTTTTGTTTCTGCAATTCTTGTGAATAAAATCACACACCTAACCTGAAAAAGTCATTCTTCATTCTCGAACGTGGTTTCTTGCTGTCTCAATTCCTGTATTGTCTTACATTTATTGACTGAATCTGTCTTTTCTTGTCTTTTTCTGTCCTTGTCTCTCTGTCTTTGTTATTTGTGAACTTTGAATCCCTTTTGACACATTTGCGACATGAACATTTTCTACATTTTCCCTCTTTTTTGTTCGAATTTGGCTACTTGAGGCTATTCAAATCGATTCAAATCTACTGTAGAGAAAGACGAAATCCAGCAACAAACTATTAATCCGCAGTGTTAGAATCCCAATCCTTACCGCTCGATCGATCGATTTCGGAAAGACGTCAAAAAGGCATCGAAACGACATCAAAACGACATCGTTCAGAAATGTCGGACGTCAAAAAGAAACGATTTGTGGGAGAGCTTTGACTTACAGCCTTGATGCGATATTAATATCATTATATTATATCATTATTACTGATTATTATTCGCTCTGAAACCCTAAATCCCTTCAAAATGCCTCAGAACTTATCAATCGATTAGTCAGTGCCCAACAAGTATTTGAAATGCCTCGAAATTGGGTCGATGACGAAATATGACAAAAATACGGATGATTTTCAGCGTTAAAAAACGAAAGCAATGATAATTTTTGCTGTTCCTTGTCGTCTTATCAACATTCGACATCAAAATTAACAGAAAAACAAAAGTGAGAAGATCAATTTCATGAGTATCTATATCGAGCAGATTTTTCCTCTTCAGTGTTCTCGAGATATCATACAAACAAAATTGAAATCTTTGAAAATCGAAAATGTCTTCTTCTTATTCGAGCGAAACGATGGTTGTTTAATGATCATTGTGATATTATTGTTTTCAATTTGTTGTTGTTTTCTTGTTGTTGTATCAACGACTATTGAACAGCGTGAAATAAGCAAATGAACCAAATCGGATTTGTACTATATATAAATTTGCAAATGCTTTCGCATTAGTCAATACATATCATATACTTTTTATTATTTCAATATAGAATAAAGAAAAATTGGATCAATCTGTTTCCGTATTTCAAGCCTAACCATTACTCGTACATTGCCCGTTTTTATGCGCTGCATACCCCAGTATGCGAACGCATACTTGATTCGATATTTCTTTGTTCAGTGAAATGTACATCACGTACATTGGCGTTTAATAGCTTGCTACAACTGACCGATTTTGATGAGCTTGGGTCTAATCGACGCATATGCGTGTGAAATTTACGAAAAATGGAATTTGACCCCTCGTTGGGGTGTAGGGTGGGGATGGGGTACGAAAAATCGATTTTCTCAGAATCCGCTTTAACGATTTTTATTTTTTTTTAGTATGTTGGAGGAGGGATCTGCCTCGACAACCCCCCAAAATTTCATTCAATTCGAAATATTTTGGCCTTTGAAAAAAAAAATTTCGTTTTGAGGAAAATCAAAAAATTGTTCAAGTCGCTATTTGAAAACCGTCGAGGCCACGATAAAGGCGGTTAGGTGTGTAGGTTCGGAAATATACTTGGCTCGATAAATATTCAAGAATCAACCTTCTACCTGTTCTGGGGGTGAGGCTGGGGATGTGTTATAGTGAAGAGACGAACTGAATCTCGATTATCTCGGTAGATCTCTATTAATAATTCGCGAATTTTGTGAGTAATTGGCCTACATACGCTTGAGGACCTAATTGGTGGGATTCGTGGTCGTGTTTTGGGTGGGAAAGAGTTACTCGCAGATTTTGAGGCTCGAAACACGTCCAAAGGTCGAAATGAAGCATGCCATGGCCGTGGGGGCAGATCGAGATATGATCTGAGGAATCCGCAGATTTCATTTCAAGTACTGATACGGAAAGGTGGCAGAATAGAAAGACGAATCAGTAACGCAAGTAGACCGTGGGGGACACGATGGTTCAAAATAAAGGGCGCTCGGAGCCGCAGGTCTAGTTCGGTTAGTTCGATATAATCGATTTGGGGAATGACTCGAAAACGCACTCAGAATTGCGATATCTCCACTGGTTGAGGCAGAAAATGACATTTTTGATTTGACCGTAACTCGCGAGTGATTGGCAATCTGGTCGTGTCTTGGGTGGAATTGGGCCACCAACGGATTTTTTTTCGTGGTTCGGAATTTCATTTTAAAGATACGAGAAAGCAGTATGATAGGAAGACGAATCAGTATCTAATTAATTAATGCAGCGCATTAATTTCAAATTTGGCCCCGGCTGAATTTTTCAATTCTCCACTAGTTTTTTGCTTAAATCGTTGTTTTATTTCTTCCATTTTTTCCGTATTTTGTCCGTTTTCATAATTCGTCGAAGCGTATAATGTCCAGTCGAATTCTTTCGTATTCTGTCGCTAATAAGAAATCCAATTTCGTACTACGGATTGCTTATTCGTATTCTTTCGAGTTTTATTAAATCATCCACCCCCGGAATCAACCGATAAAAATGAGGCGCGTCATCGCCTTTTGCCAGCATTCAACGCTTCAACAGCGACGGTAGCGGCACGAAAACGAAAATCGGATCCAACAAGCAGTCAAAAATGCACGAGAAAAATAATTAAACGAATAGAAATCACGTCAAATGATATGTTTGGAAATCAAAAATTAAAAAAAAACGACCAAAACGAAAAAAAAGTAAAACTGCGATGTGAAAAGTTCCTAGCTCACATCTCGACGCCGCCATTTTCGGGATATGATTTCGTGTGATATATGCGCTGTGTGTTATACATTTACAGCTATTACTTGGGATATTCCCCCGGTTGGTACGATGGCTTATACCCCGAATGGAATGGAACAGAGGACACAAAAAATCCTGTCGAATGGTTGACTCGAAACGAGCACACACAAAGCGATGGCAACAACAGAAGAAAAAACGCGCGGACGGAACGAGAAGATCGCAAGCGGGCGAAGGGGCAAACTTTCCTATATTTCTAAATATTGTAAATGCTAAGGACGAAGACAGCAGCAGTGGCTGCAGATTGAAATTGGGTACGAGAGATAATAGTACATATATACACACAACAACGAATTCGACAACGAACGAACGGGAAAAATGGGATGGCTGATGGATGTGTGGTGGCGGAAAAGATTCCCTGATTTGACACCCTCTGACGTTGTATTTTGAATGTTAACGTTTTTTCTTCTTTTTTCGGTCGGTCATTTCGTTCATGTACATACAAGCACTTCGTCGAATTCCAGATAGAAAATAGACGGATATAGTCATGGATTGGTTACTGTGTATTGATGCGTCGCGGTATGGATGTGCGCTCGCGCGCGCGAGCGCGCGTGTGTGTGTGTGTGTGTGTGTGTGTGTGTGTGTGTGTCGTTCGCTTCATCCAACGTCTGTTCTGGATATCCATAGCTGCTTTTATTTTTATCTCGTATTCAATATGAAAAATTTGAATTTATTTTGTTCATTTTCTATTCCATCGCCCTCGTCATCTACATCCTCGTCTCCATTTATTCCTCATTCTTTAGATTTTATTATTTCAACTTATTTTCTTTTTTCAGCGCGCCTGCCCGCTCATTTTTATTCCCTCGCTTCGTTTTTCTTTTAATTCCGCGAAGGAATAAGTTATGGAAATTTTTTCTTATCATTCAGATATAGGGAATTCCAAATTATGTGTTTCATAGCATAACGATTTGAATCCCATTTTGATTTTTTTTTTCTTTCATGGCTATGGAAGCGAGAAACAAATCGAAAAAAGACGGAAAAATCTTTTTGATTTTCATGCGAAACGAACTTTCGACAACGTTGTGGAAAAGTAGTTGTTGTTGGTTTGGCGAAACTAGTGAATTCATGATTTTTCATGAAATCATGATGATGATGGTGACGGCGATGATGAGAAATAGAATGCATGCAAGTGACGGTGAAAGTAGCAGAGAGGTGGTCTGTTCGATGAGTCCGCACAGCGAGCACATTTGAAAATTCGCCAAGTGTTCTGCTCTTTCATAGTAAGCCAATCCAATCGCGTTTGCACAATCCTTATAAACATCACTGCAATGGGCAGTCTACTCTCTCTCTCTCTCTCTGTCTCTCTCTCTCTCCCTTTGCCTCTCTCCCTCTCTCTTTGTCTCCCTCTCTCTCTCCCTCTCTCTCT